>JAPYZD010000723.1:0-31762 GCA_030522725.1 Ichneumoninae sp. B BG-2022a
TCGGCTGTGCGGATCGCGTCAGCTAGGCAACACAATACAAAATATTAGTGCAAACAAGCACAAGGAGTTGAAAGGTACATTTTTGCGGAACATTTTGATTGCTGAGACGATTCGTTTCAGATTGTTATTAACCGATGCCACGGTAACTTTGCTAATAATCATTTGTGGGATCGATTGTAACAGTCGATCCGGTTCAATTGTACCAGCAATAATTAATGTCTTTCAGTACCAATACCAATACCAATATATTTTATTTATTTTATTCTTACATTCAAACACATCGAACGGCGTATCGCTCCAGCAATGCCACGGACAGCGGAGTTTTCCTCGATCCGCAGAGAGCACCTGCTTGCCCGCTGCGATAACGCCGTTGGCATCGCTGATGACTCTGGTACGAGAACTCACCGTCCGGCTCATTTGAGAACAATATCTCGATCGAGCTCGCGCTCCATGTATGAACACGTACGGCGAAGCGCGCCAAAGTGTACGCACGTTCATGAAACATTCACGAGAGTTTTCGTAAATATTTCATTTAATTTCGATTTATCGATATTTGTTATTGCGCGAATATCGAACCATTTAAGCGATGCTTGCCCGAACCGGGAAATAGGCGGGGGAGGGGGGGGGGGCGAAGCGGGGAATTGCATCGGGACGGCAGAGCGGAGAATCGTGTTTGTGGTGGGTGAAAAGAGGCGACCGCCCAACGCCCTCGAAACAACATTCGATTCGTTACGGGGTGATTGTGAATTACGATCGGTGCGTCGCGCTTGTCCGTATATTTATTTTGCATTACGTGGAATAACTGATTTTGGAATTTTGGACAGTGGACTTGTCACGTATGACCACTGATGTTTGGGGGGAAAACTACCGGAAAACTATGTAACGGGCCGGGTCGGTGAAAATTACATGAGGCTGAGGTTCGATGGAGCCGCTGGTCATGATTTATTTGGCGTACTCCGCGCGCAGGTACTTGGGTAAGCCACATATGATGGGCGTCGCACAGAATTTCCATTTTGCTGGAGGCACATAAAATAACCAAAGTTCCGTGCCCGAAGAGGATTCGCTTACGATTACATTCGAACGGTTCGTCGGGACATTCGCGCAGCCTCCAGCGACGCAGAATTAATCACATCGATAAATGGAGTTACGGTAGCTCCGCTCGTCACTGCGCTGAGCGCAATAAGGGCCGGCGCCGGATAACGTACATTAGTGGCAGTGCGCATGGAGTATCGCAGACAGATTTGTCACTGGCAGCGCCGTTAATGACTCATTCAGCGTCGTCGACCAATCGGCTGCATCAGCGTCATCGAAATTTCGATCCAGGCTGTATTGCACGGAATGATTATTAGGATTTGTCGGATCGTGTTGACAATTTATCCCGCACTCAGACAATCATTTATCTCGCGGACACCGGCTAATAAATATCGATTTGTTTTAAATAGACATTTATTTACATCAAACAGATGTGCATTGGCTCAGGTCGATGGCTCTTTGCCAAGGTGTGACATTTACATTGGGGATAAAATTAGTGTAAGAAGATAACTGTATAAATATTAACCTTGGCAAAAGAGCCAATAAATCGCTTTTGCCACTACCAAACATTTATTTCAATGAAACAAATATTTATTTAAATCAAATAAATGTTTATTTGCGCCCGTCAAATAAATAATGTTGTTGGGTGCACCACCACTCATATACAGATAGTGTGTATGAATCGAGCACGAAGCCTTCGTCATTTGCACGACCCGGAGGTCTCTCGCCCATAAAGATCATGCGCTACAATACTGTCCTGTCAATCCCAGTGCGGCTATTGACCCCGCAGAGTCCGCCGAGAACGAGATGACATCGATGGTATCGATGGTATCGATGGACAATCACCTCCCGCACGCTACCTGTGACTGAAAGTTTCTCACGGGCGATGGCTAATCACCCGAGGGAACCCGAAGCGAGATACCCTACTTTCGCCGGAATCTACCCAATTGGATTCACATATACGATGTCCAAAACAATATGCGTCACTTGGACTAGGCTCGCTGATAGCCGAAGTCACTGTCGAGAATCATATTCAAGAATACGCTTGCGAAAGGAAACCCGAAGCATCCACCAGGATGAAATTCGCCAAAAGGTCCAGGTCTGCTTCACTATTCGAGTTCGACTAAGATCTATATGGATCTCCCACACCCAGAAAAATAATTTATTTGGCAGCCACTGTTTATTTGGTGTAAGTAAAATATTTATTTGATTTAAATAAATATTTATTTGATTGAAGTAACTATTTACTTAATTTAAATAAATATTTATTTAAATCAAATAAACGGTTGCCGTCAAATAAACTTTTTTTCTGGGTGCACCTAGGCTAAGTGCCAAGGCGCCAGAGATTGACAAAGCGAGGACCTGAACATCAGATCATAGACTTTCCGAGTAGAAATTTTCGAGCGTTACATCGGGCCCTGATAAGGCCTTATCAGGCCCTTGTCAAGCCTCCTCAGGACCTTATCAGGGCCCGACGTAACGCTCGAAAATGTCTACTCGGGTTGAGGCACAGAGGCTATAAATCGCGTGTGCAACCTCATTTTTTATAACAAGACGATTTATGAGCAGGTTGATGTAACGCCTTGTCTTTACAGCTTCCACCGCTCGAGCGCTCGTCCACAACGGGTGACCCTCACTGCCCCCTGTTCACCCGTACTCTCGTAACCCGCGGACAACATCTAGCTGAGCTGAGCAAATATCCTAAGTACTTGAATTACGTATTGAAGTAGCAAGTACTTTAAGTACCGAGCACTGGGTAGTTCTTGAGAACCGACGTATTGAATGCCGGTAGAACTTAATAGCTCAAGTTCTGAATACCGGACACCGACTCAGTACTTGAGACTCCAAGACGTGCCTCGAGTACTCAGCGTATTTGCCCGGTTCTCTTATCCGTCAACCATCCGCCAGGTACGGATGCGCTCACGCCGGATGTTCCTCGACTCAAGATGCGCAAGAAGAGGATTGTCTCCGACGGGAAGTAGTAACGGGCAATGGGGTGATCGTGCCGGTTCGCCCGATTCAGCCAATCGTTACAATTGTCCGCACGATTAGCCACTCCCGACATCGTACTCGGCACTCGTATTTACACCCAGCTGCTCATTAACGAGTTCTGGACACGCGTTCTATTGTTTCGCGCAAGTCGTACGGCGTAATTGCAATATCTGGCGGAGCATGTCGTCGACGATAAGACCGCAAGACGGCGCGCTATATAGCAGCACACTAGCGCTACAGCCATACGAGCACAGTTCTAATATGCATTCACACCGAATCCGCCAACATCCAAAGCTACGGGGTTCTGGTGCAAGCGATAGTCATGCCTTTGGGTTCTCAAGAGCCATTTTTTTGGACATAGGACTTTCTGCAATGTGCGATGACGTGTCACTCATCGCATTTTGTAGGTAGGGTAAAAGTGGTGATTATGGCCCAGCTCGATTAACACGTAAATCAATGATATAGGGGAGACCGGGACAAAATGGCACAGCGGGGCAAAACGGGATTGTGAGGGCAAAACTCAATTTTCCAATCATTTTTGGATGCCGCATTTAGTCCCAACGACACGTCTGGATTTTCACACCCGTTTTGTCCCACGTAACACCATCGCTATCATCTCAAAGTTATTGGAGAATTGCGTTTTGTCTCACTATCCCGTTTTGTCCCGGTGTGCCATTTTGCCCCGCTCTCCCCTATGGACCGGGCCATATTGCCACACTGAAAAAAAAATTTGCTTGCGGGCTCCGAAGAAAAAAATGTTTGTTTCAATTGTACTTTCAATTCTTACAATTCCATATGACATTGAAACAACGAGAGCAAGACTGTCAAGGTAACATGTTATCTTTTCAACCCGGTATGAAATTGTACGAATTCAGAGTAGAATTGAAACAATGTTTTTACTTCATTGGCAGCCCGCAAGCAAATTTTACTTGATTCAATGATATTTTTTTTCTGTGCATATTCCCCACTTTTACCGTAGTGGTCATTTTCATTTTCGTCGGGAAAAAAATTGTTCGGTTGGGTGAAGTCGGGGACTTTTTTTTCGACCATTTTCCAAGCTGATGATTAACGCAGCCGAAAATCATTTTTAGACCGATGAATTTCATCGGACACTCACGCAGAGGCTTTATCCGCGACGACCTTTGACAGTCCCCTTTGAACTTCGTTCCTGCCAAATTTAATCATTCATTTTGTTACTGACATTCGAACCTTTCCCGCGCTACAAGACGACGCTTGCAGTACACTGTCGCTGCAATCATACGAGTACAGTTGCAATATGGATTCACACTGAACGTGCCAGCGTCCCGAGCCACGGGATTCTGGTGTCAGCGATAGTCATGCATTTTGGCTCTGAAGCGCCGTTTTTTCGTATGTCCTCCAATATACGATGATGTACGGTCCATCGCGCAACATGGTTGTTCAATCGATCTACCGTACTGTACACCCAGAATTTTTATTTTTTTTTGACGGCAACCGTTTATTGGGTTCAAGTAAAATATTTATTTGATTTAAATAAACAGTGGCCGCCAAATAAATTATTTTTCTGGGTGTACTTTTTCCTCCATCCCTCTATTCCGCAGAAAAGACGAAAAAACTATAGGGTAGAGCAGGGCAAAATGGGGCAACGGGGCAAAACCGGGTTTTTGGGCAAAACGTTATTTTCTAATAATTTTTGGATGCCCGAATTCGCCCTATCGGATACATCAGGCTTTTCGGCCCAGTTTTGCCATCTTGTCAAAAATTTACTTTTGCCCAAAAACCCCGTTTTGCCCCGTTGCCCCATTTTGCCCGCTCTCCCCTACTAACTGATCGGGTATAGAAGACATCCAGGACGAGACAGGCGGTCGCGCGGTGAACGTAATGAACGCGCCATAATGGTGAATCGGTGGTTGCATCGGATGCTGCAGGCCTCGGCTGCGGTGCAGCGGGAAGAGGTTTAGTCGAGGACAACGGGCGATAGATCAACCGATGTGCTCCTCCTGCTGCTGGTGCCGCAGCTCTCGAGGCCGGCACGACCCTCCGGCCAGCATCCCCTCCAAACAAAGACCCATATGGGGAACGGGTGAGACCCAAAAGTAACCCTTCCGACTCCTCCGCTACTGCGATGCGGTGTCACGGAGACAGAAAACAAACCACCGGTTGAAAAGGAAAGAGACGGCGAACTGCACGGAGGCGAATCGCGGAGGTTACCAACCCGGAGTCCCGGCCACGAGGCACCCATTATTGCCCGCTCGGCGATGCTCACGAACACCCCCCTCGGCCGCGCTCTCCCGCGACCGATGCGATTTATCGCCCGCTTGTTTTATTGGCCCGCCGTTACCAGGGGCTTCCGTCCGATATTCGGGTTATCGCGACCAGATAACAGGAAACGCTCGCCCGCGCGCCGCTGCACGACCGAAAGAACGCCGGCGAGAGGGACGAAGGGAGATGATGCCGAGGGTGCGCAGAGCGCTTTTGAGCGAACCCGGAGCGGGGATGGGATTGGAAAGAGGGATGAGAGGGGCAAGAAATGGAAGGGCGAGGCTGGTTAGAGAAAGTACCGAGAAACGCGAACGAGCTACTCCCAACGCCCGCTACGACCAATGTACGCGCCATCGTTTTCCTTATTACTTCGTGAAAGCTATTACGAACCCATTCCACTAAGAGTTCAATTTTTTCCCCCCGCCCACCGGTCGACTTTTTTCCATCTCGCGCTTTCTTCGCGGGACCGGCATTTTCAGATTCGAGTGCATTTCGTGCGGATGTTCCTCAGTTTATCGCCTCAATGACGACCAACCCTCCCGCAGGGCGGGCGCGCTGCCGCCTTGCGTGTCACGTTGTGACGCTAAATCTACCCTCCTTAAACTTCTTACCAAGTTTCCTATCTTTTTTCTCCATTTCATTATTTTTCGAACGATTCCTTTCTTTTTCGATGGACATCCGTCCTGCGTTAGTTCGATTAAAGCCGTTATTGGGGAAGCTGAGACGGGTGGAAAACATCGTCGAATAGCTTGACGTAGATCGCATCTTATCTTGGGATTTATGTTTTTGGGCTTTGAATGCGTGTTCTTGTATCCAATGTTATTTTTTTTCATTTTATTATTTATCGAACATTTCCTTTCTTTTTCAATGCCCATCCGTCCTGCGTTAGTTCGATTAAAGCTGTTATTGGAGAAACTGAGACGGGTGGAAAACATCGTCGAATAGATTGACGTAGATCGCATCTTATCTTGGGATTTGTATTTTTGGGCTGTGCATGTGTGTTCATTGTAATTTTTTTTTTTTCATTTTATTATTTATCGAACGATTCCTTTCTTTCTCGATGTCCATCCGTCCTGCGATAGTTCGCTACAGCCGTTATTGGGGAAACTGAGACGGATGGAAAACATCGTCGAATAACTTGACGTATATCGCATCTTATCTTGGGCTTTGAATGCGTGTTCTTGTGTCCATTGTTATTTTTTTCCATTTTATTATTTTTCGAACAATTCCTTTCTTTTTCGATGTCTATTCGTCCTGCGTTAGTTCGATGAAAGTCGTTATTGGAGAAATTGAGACGGGTGGAAAGCATCGTCGAACAGCTTGACGCAGATAGCATTTTATCTTCTGTGAGATCGCTAGTGAGAATGCTATCGTGCGGTAGCATTCGCACTCGCGATGCGATTTCCAAGAGGTGATTCTCAACAGCGAAAGCCCTTTTGGTTCTTACCTACTATCGGGGGCTCAAACACCGATGATGGGGACCCTGAGAGGTATCTTGGGATTTGTGTTTTTGGGCTTCGAATGCGTGTTTTTGTGTTTGGTACCATTGTTATCCTATGTAATTGCTGCTCGAAGTGAACCTCGAGAACACTCCCATTGATCCGTTGATACGTACTAATTAACGGGTCGTTCGAACATCGAATTTACAAAAATACCCAACACTGCAGCTTTTCGCCTTTTCTGGATGAATAATAAAGAGAAATCATGTTATTTCATTCTCGAGAGATCAATCGTTTTCTTAACAGTAATTCGATCAGAGTCGAGACGCGAATGAGTTCATTTAATTCGCACTGTTCCAAAACCGGGGCCATTGCCATAACAATCATGGATCATCATTGCAATCGCAGGTCGTTGCATCAATATCGCCAGTGATCGCATCACGCTGGCGAAAAGCGTGCGTACCCCAGTTGCTAGATGCACGTATGCGCTTTTCACTTCATGCGTGCCGAGAACTGCCGATGTGGGCAGATACGTGCGTGCATAGCTCTAGCCAGCACCCATCGAGGTCACCCGCATGACCCGTTAGGCAATGAGCGAGCACGTTGTGCTATATCCGAACACAATTATCGTACATATTAGCCTGCCAATATCATAGGTGGTGCGTACATTAACGAGCCATCCTTTCTGTACACGCCGAGAGCCTTCACCTCTCGGGTCGGCCATAACTCCAAGACTTACGAGCGTTTACGCACGTATTATAGCGGTATTACTATCATACGACTGCTTACACATATGATATATCTTTACCTATTGCGATAATGATATATGCACGCTGCACATATTGACGATACGGAGCTCCACGCATAGATGAGATGTGGTTTAATGCAGATCGGAGGGCAATTCGCGTCGTGCTAATGGCATTGGTTGATTTCTGATTTTCTAGAAAATTTGTGTCTTCGGATTCCAGCTATCTTCACCCTTTATAAGTCACATCTCTATTCCACTCTTAAGCGCTACCGCAGCTAGGCGTAGTCCAGATTCAGAGTTCTTTAGGCTCATTTCGGTACGGTTTCGGACGATGCGATTTATAAAGGGTTTACATTTTTGGAAAGCTAGGCTTGGGGTAAAAGTGATTAACGTGGACCACTAAAATGTTTGGACTCTACAACACCCAGACTTCCTAGCGTTTACGCACGTATTATAGCGGTATTACTATCATGCGACTGCTTACATATATACTATATGTGTATTAGTACTATACCTATTGCGGTGATGATATATGCAGACTGCACATATTGACGATACCGGGTTCCATACATACATGAGATGTGGTTTAATGCAGATTACAGGGTACTTCGTGTCGCGTTTATAAGTTGTGAACATGGGCCGCTACAATTTTGGCCGTGCATTTCCTACGCCCGGAGGTTCATTCCACTCCGGTGGAAAAAATTGCTACCTAAAAATATCAAATTTTCGGGCACCGCAAATTGAATTCAAGTTTCTTCAGATCTTCATGATTTTATGGAAATAAAGTTAATTTCGCAATGGTAACGAGATAAAAGTATAGTGCACACTACCGAAATGCGGATAATCTAAGAAAATCAAAGAAAGTATGACACTTAAAATACCTGACTGATACAAATACAACTATGTGGAACGAAGTTTCACATTTTTTCATTAAATCTGCATTTTATGTCAACACGTACTGACCCATCTATAAATACAACTAAGTGGAACGAAGTTTCAGATTTTTTCGTCAAATCTGCATTTATGTCAACACGTGCTGACCCATCTTACCCCGTCGAGTCGCGTCCACCACATTTTCCCTACGCGAATCGTTAAAATTGCAATGGGAACTAAACTTTTTTGGGGTTCAGTGCGAGAATTTCGCGGCTAAGCAGCTCGCTCTCCCTCGTCCTCCCGCGATGAGGCATTTTCAAATATTCCGCAATGCGATAAACCTTGAACTCCGGAGCTCGCGTTCAACCACAGAGGAGCATCCGGCTTCACGCGCAACCGGTCAAAACTCATCGTTTTTGCGCAACCCGTCCTCCGGGGAAATTTCGCAGATCGCAGGTACATCATGCACACACGCCATGCCCGCTGGGAACGAGATGAAAGTTCGTATACTGTTTCCTAATTGCTTAAGTGTGCATACCCGACGGTCCGCTGTCTCTGCTTAAGTAATCGTTCAAAAATCGAAAAAAAAAAAAAAAAAATGACATTCGATCGGTGTCCCGGGTATTGCGAAGTGGAAACAGGGAAGCGGGACTAAAAAAAATTGTGCAGCATTACCGAAGCGTGTAACGCCAGGAGCCGAAGCGGGGACAACCCTGGGCGTATCGAGAAGTGCTTCAATCAATATTTTCTCCATTCGCTTCCGGTGTCTCATGAAAATTTATTGTCCCGGACGAGCGATCGGTGCCACGGGCGGCGATCTCTCACTCGAGCGTTTTCCCTGTCGAGTGACATTCTCTACGACCGAGCGCGAACGTAATGCGGGGGATGCGCGTGGAATTTAAACTAAATCTTCGTTGGTTTTGCGCACAAAGCCGTGAAAACATTCGTGCATCGGTAAAGTGGCTGTCGTAGTATCGACGGAATCGCTGCGCTCCGTGTCGTTTACAGTTGCGATGTATTGGGCGAGGACGCGGAAACCATAAAGAGGAGATCCGAAGCTCGCGAGTTCGAGGCGTCGATCGTTGCGAACGGATGCCTGTACTACGCTTATAAATACATGTATTTCCTTCGCGTGCACCGTAATGGGATAGCAGGGACTCCTGGTCGGAACTGTATATAAATGAATGAATATATAATATCAGCTCTGCATTAGTGTAATGCGACTCAACGTTCCACTCGCTTTCTTATCCTTTCGGTTCCCTCCGCAGATTGCTGTGCCCTGTTTGTCGAGAAGCACCGAGAAAGTGCAAGGGACTTGCACTTCTGAGATCTTTCTACTAGAGACACTTCAGATTGAAAAGTGAATGATCTGGACGGCAAGTGACGTTTTTCCGGGTTGACATCACTTCCTTCGAAAAATTAGATTTTCAAACCGGAAGTGACACATTCTCGGTGTAACGTGACTTCATGAAAAAGATCGATTTTCAAACCGGAAGTGACATATTTTGGGTGTGACGTGACTTCATGAAAGAGATCGGATATTCAAACCGGAAGTGACGCATTTCCGGTGTGACATCACATCTGTCAAAAAATTAGATTTTCAAACCAGAAGTGACACATTTTCGGTGTGACGCGACTTCATGAAAAAGACCGGATTTTTTAATCGGAAGTGACATATTTTCGGTGTGACGTGACTTCATGAAAAAGATCGAATTTTCAAACCGGAAGTGACGCATTTCCGGTGTGACGTCACTTCCGAAAAAAATCGGATTTTTAAACCGAAGTGACGCATTTCCCGTGTGATGTCACTTTCGGCGAAAGAATCGGATTTTCAAACCGGGAGTGACGCATTTCCGATAAATCTCCGAAGATGCAAATTCTCGATTTCCAAATTCCATAATCCCTAGGAAGGGCGCAAAGGGCTGGAATTGTAACAACCTGGTAGTAATAAATAAATCACAAATAAGTGACGAATAAGTAATTGATCTTCGCGTTGTGACGCCGGCAGCTGGTAACAGCGTCCCGAAGAGAGCAGTCAGGGTGCAGTAGTGGCGGATACGATTCGAGCGGACATAGGGAAATCGACGTCAGCATGGAATTATGGGGGAGCTCGTAGGCTCTTCGGCAACGTATCCACCGCACAACATAGATTATCCAGTCGGACGCCACGCCCGCAGAGCGGAATATTATGTACGTCCGTATATACATAGTATATACAAGTACATAGTATATCTGCAACTGCACACGGTTAAATGTATTCCTCGACCGGCGTCAGAAGGGTGCGGGTTGGCAGGTAGGAAAGCGGCTGAACAGGCAGGTACATGGGTAGGGTAAATGTGGGGAATACGGTCCACTTCAGTGAGCACGCAAAACAATGATACAAGGACCGGGCCATATTCCCCACATGTACCCTAACTGTACAGTAACAGCCGCTGTATGATATGGGGATTAACATTAGAGTGATGAAGACGAGACTTTTTTCACCGGATGCAGACTAATATACCAATCGATAGGCTGCCTCCGCCAGCAAAGAGGAGGAGGAGAGCGGGAGTGCTCATGTTGCTTTTTGTTACATCGGAGGCTTGTGCTCATTATTTATTCACTTTTTATTTATTCATTTTTAAATTTTTTTTATTAATTTTTTATTTATTCATTTACGTGAACCTTTCACGAAAGATATAATTTAAACTATTTATTTTTGCGGTGAGATAATATAATTAGTTATCGACAATTAGCATTCCAGAGAGATTATTAGGTGCGCCCTATGCATCACAATTTATTGCACGTAGCTTAATATTATATAATATTAATTTTTTAAAATATTTTTATCCACTGCTATCGATTGAGAATAAAATATAACTGACAAGATTTTCTCCGCGGGATGCAGGCTAATATACCAATCGATAGGCTGCACCAGTAAAGAGGAGAGCGGGAGTGCTCATACATTTTTTTCCACCGGCTGCTTATTGAGAATTAGTATTAATTTTTTTGGTAATTTTTCCACCGCTATCGACTGAGAAGAAAATACAATTGACAAGATTTTCTCCACGGAATGCGGACTAATATAAAAATCGATACGCTGCCCTCCACCAATAAATAAAAGGAGGAGAGAGAGAGTGCTCATACATTTTTTTTCCACCGGTTGCTTATTGAGAACTAATATTAATTTTTGTCCTAATTTTTCCACCGCTACAAACCTCGACGAAGGTACAAAACTGACAAGGCGTTGTTTGCAATGTGGAGCTACCTAAACCGCCCTTCTCTCGATACTGTAAACTCCTCCAACATGCAAAGTGACGTATCCGCCGGTCTCTGTGAACCAGCAAGTGGTTGTTATCACCGAGGATTGTTTATGGAATGTTGGTAATGGTCCTTAAGTGAAAAGTTCATCTCGCAAACACCTCGTCGGACGGTCACTGCACTCTCGCCGGACGAAAGAGATGCGAGGAAGTTGCAGAATTCAGACATATAGCTGCATCATTAGAGACCACCCACCGCTATGCATATCGGCCTTTTACCACTTTTTATTATTTTTTTCATTTTTCTTTATACCGAGCCGACTACGAGTCGCGGGTCTGCGCCCGAGGGGCGCGAACGGAGGGTCGCGCAGAGTGCGAGGTATAAGTAAATTTTATGTGGCCGGGTGAGCGCGGCATACTTTCCAGTCCGCGCTGATATAGTCGTTATATTTTTATCTGATTCTATATATGGCCTTGCGGGGCTAACAGCTCGTTTACGATGTACACGGCGAAATGGCGACTACAGTGAATATATGCTGTTTATGAACATTACGGGAGGATTAAAGTCGCGCGCATAAACACGTGATATGGGGGCCGAGCCTGCGTCTGCGGCGCGGATTAGGGCCGTAGGGTCGTATGTCACTTCCGTCGTAACTCTTCTGGATCTCAACGTCTCGTCTCCGGTAACAACTGTTTTATTATCAA
Source organism: Ichneumoninae sp. B BG-2022a (assembly GCA_030522725.1). Classification (NCBI taxonomy): domain Eukaryota; kingdom Metazoa; phylum Arthropoda; class Insecta; order Hymenoptera; family Ichneumonidae; species Ichneumoninae sp. B BG-2022a. The sequence continues at coordinate 12,270 of JAPYZD010000723.1, forward strand.
GATTCGCATGCATGCTGTCGGCGGAAAACATCCCCCTCGGGAATACGGCGCAGCATCTTGCGCGGAGATTCGGCTCGACGGGAAGACATTCGACGGGTGCCTGCGGAGATATTCCTCGGTGGAATCGAGTCGGGGTGTAATATCAACGACTCCACCCGCGCCTGTTTGTGGAACGTGTCTTGTACTGGTTCGCTTTGGGTCCCTTTCTTCGGGAACTCCAAAGTGCGTACATTGCAGTCGGGTCAAAATTCTGGCGTTCGCTGCCTCGGGCGATGACCGGCACGGCTTCGTTTAGAGGTTTTTCACGGCTGTTATCGATATCTAGTGGCTGCGGAAGAGTGTGAAATAGTTCAGCTACTGAAGCTCTTCGTTTCAGTTATATGTTAAAATTTGTTTATTTTTATTTGTATTTTTTTATGCTTATATTTATGCTTATACACTAAGAAAAAGATAGTGTTATGTGCTATAACACTATCTTAGCAAATAGTTCCCAATAGTTGCTATAGCAAATAGTTCCCAAGAGGAAGGTCTGCATAGATAGTTTCCGATAGTGTATATTTAGTTGGTTAAACTAGGGGAGACCGGGGCAAAATGGCACAACGGGGCAAAACGGGACAGTGAGGGCAAAACTCAATTATCCAATAATTTTTGGATGCCCCATTTTGTCCCAACGATACAAACAGATTTTGAAACCCGTTTTGCCTCACGTACCACCTTTGCCACCATCCAAAAGTCATTGGGGAATTTCGGTTTGTCTCATTATCCCATTTTACCCCGGAGTGCCATTTTGCCCCGCTCTCCCCTATAATTATCGTAATGTCATTGTCGTAAATATGAAACGTAATTTTAGTTTTATATTTATTTATTTTTATATGTACTCGTCTTATGCTTATACTTGTGCTTATACACTGAGAAAAAAGATAGTGTCATGTGCTATAGCGAACAGTTCCCATGTACTTGTTTGTATGTTTTATTGCCTCTTCGTCGTTCATCGCTTCTATCTCGTCTTGGCTCTCGAGGGACGACGGCCTAGACCTTTACGGCCAATAAATAATAGTAACAATCCGCACGGTATTTCCGAACGAGGTGGGGATCGGCACAAAAAAAATGCATCCGACACAAAAGGATCCCCTCGCACCGTGTCGATTTCCATACGCGGCCGATAACGGTCCACCCGCTGCAAAAGGATTCTTTTGCGTCTAATGGATATATTTTTTTTATTTTTTTTAAGAGTGTTGGTGAATAGCTTTTATCGACTATGCCTCGCTCACCGACCGCTCCTATACATTGGCCGTACACGCTTCCGCCATTTTCATCCGATTTTTATTCATAAACTTTTTTTTATTATACCTCCATTGAAAATTTTAGCGGAGTTATTTTTTTCGAGGTACTTTAATGATATTTCCCGACTGCTGGGGTGGGGAAAAAACAATATCCGGATAATGATTTTCCATGGCTCGCTCGTCCCCGTCGACGGGTTTGCATAGGTGGAGGCCGTCAATGGCGGTCATCGTCAGCCGTACGGTGAATGGACTCGCGTGAACGCGTGTGACAGAAAGAGATTATGGCCGGTAATTGACATCGCCATGGCACGCATGGCATGGATTTTCACTGGCACGACGGTATTAAAATGTCGGTAAAATTGGCGCACCCGAGTTAACGAAACAACCGATTGCTCGCGCTGCATTTTCGAACGCCTCGTCGATGTCCCAAAAAATTTCCCCCCGATAACGCTACCGCGCCTCTTGATAGAAAAATATGGTGACTGCCGGGATTCGAACCCGGGCGTTTTCGGTTCCTAAGTAAGAGCGCTAACCAATACGCTAATGTCACCCATATTTTTCTATCACTCTCGTCGTCTACATATATTCAAACCTGGGGCCGTCACAAAGACAACGGAGGACACATCGGAGGCCAACGTGGCAGTCATCGAGATCGACCGAGCGGGCGGCGCGGCGTCCAACAGCCCGACCGGACAGACCGGAAATGAGAACCGACGGGGGAAACAATGGTGAACGAGGAAGTCGGAAGCTCGCATGATCGACAAGTCGAACGAGGCTCCCCAGCTCGCCGGGACACGCGGCGAGAAATCGCAACACCCAAACGGTGCGGCATCGCTGATGCAGTTAGCGTAAAATTAGCTGTCGATCCCACAATCGGAGAACGAAGCGGCGATTCCGTGCCGCGGTGTGGCGCGCACATTCTGAGGAATTATTTGTTCGGAAGAAATAAAATTTCGTTTGGATAATTTTATTAATTTGTAGTATAGTTTCTTGTTTGACCAAATAATTCATTGATTAACCAGTCGATTTGGCGTTGAAACGAATACATTTTCTTATTAGTCAATCTTTTCTCTTTACTTTAAGTACAGTGTATCTTTTATTTCTTCATTCTTCTATTTTTCGATTTTACTTCTAAAATCAATTTTTTTTTAATTCAATACCTCGTTTAAATTTTTTGATTTTGAACTTTACAGTAAATATTTGTTGGTTCTTTGCAATTTAAGTACAAACATCCGATTTTACCGAAAGATATCCTTATCAAAATAAAAAAATTATAAAACACTATTAAAATATTATGAAAACACAGTGCTTCGATATCTGAAGAAGTTGGCTGCAAGTGCATGGAGCATACGCAAAAAATGAGTTAGTTGTACAAAATTAATAATTTCATTACACCAAATTTCGCACAAGTAAAAACATATATTTTTCTTGCTTCGTTCCATCCAATAAATCTTTTTATCTCGATTTTTCGGCAAGATTTTTTTTGTCGCCGGAGCATCTCCGATGTACTCAGCGTAGGATGAAAATCGTGGATCTCACCGCGGAGAGTGATGCAGTGACGACATTCAGCGACGGTACGAGGCGTCGCGCGCCTCGCGACGTCAGTGTTTGATGTATCAGCGCTGCACGAGATCCTCCCGAACAAGTAATTTTTCTCTCCTCGGCGGGGTTTTTTTCGCCTCTTTTCACACCGCCTCTTCGTTTTTACAGACGATGCGAAGAATAGCGTGTGACGCCAGTAACTCCCGTTGGCACAGCATTCTGATATATGATTACATGCTGCCACTCGCGAACGTGCGAGCGAGCATGCTCGGCGCTAGACGAGAAAGCCGCGTCTCTATCGGCATCGCCGATCAAAACGTGAATTTTTGTTTCCCTCGCTTTGTGCTCGCCGACGTTGCCCGCCTCGGCGAATTCGACATCCACATTGCCCGTCGAAGTGTGCACAGTGTACACAACGTGCACACTTCATTATACATTACACAACCATAATGTACCGTACGTGGAGCGGGAGTTAAAAGGACTTCGATTGCGTGCGACTCGCAGGACACGCAACCGAACGAAAAATCAGGAGAATTCATTGCTTCTGAATAAAAATAAATGAAGCGAAGCGCAACCGGCGCCTAATGACTCGGCTCTGATTGTGCCGGGCTATCGAGGGCCGTGTGTGTCCGGTGCGAGTGTCGCGCTTACACGAAAGAACGGCTCCGACAATTATCGGAAAAATTGTCGTGCGTGACAGAACTTACGGAAGCGGCGTGTGCGTGAGGCCAAAGGCTATCGCGACCATCAGCCCGGCTGTGCAATTCCTGACAATTAGTTTCATTTCGTCAGATCGTAATGACCGCTCATGCTGTGTCGGCTCTCCGGCAAAAGCCCGTTGCAACGGCGGATCGTACGAGAATTTTTTAAAAATATGTATTATCTGTCATTCGCTGCGGTATTTCCGAGAAATGCTGCTTTAATGCCCGAGGGTTCGCTTCCACGCTCGGGTTACGGATAAACCGTACGTTGCGATGTGTGGGCGCGAAAGTAGAGAGCGGACGCCGTTGCCAAAATTTGCTCCAGGAACGAAGAAGTGCACTTCTTCGTGGACGTTCCTCGGGCCAACGTAAGCGCGATCGGACCGATCGTACTTCAGTTGGTTCCATCGCCACGACCGTCTCTCAAGATAAGACGACGAATTCGACAGCGGGAAATCGTGCGAGAATAAAAAACGTGGGCATCGAACAGACAATTCTGTTCGATGCCCGCGTTACGTATAAAACGTATATGATTGTTTTTTCTATGCATTTTTCTCCCCATCTGTTAATAACAGCAGGTATGTCCGTGATATTTTCGGATGTTAAATCGAAGCCCGATCAGTTCCTGAAAAATTGGAACTAAACGACGAAAAAAACCTGAATGTAGTCATGTAAAAATAACGCTTTGACTAAGACCTCATATCTGAATAGTGAGACATCGACGTGCAAAAATTGATTTTTTTTGTGTATCGTATTTATTACTGTTGTCTCTATCGCGAGGAGGCAAATATCGTGTATGGAATCCAAGGTCTGTCAATTAAAGGTAAATTTCTTTTTCACTTATCCAAACTGGGGAATAAATCTTCTAACGGAGCTTGAATTAAACAGAGCTGTCTCAGACACTTTCCCCCCTCGATGGGAACGATATAGAGAAATTGGATAATTGAAGGCTCCGGGTGAAACTTTTCCAACCGCAAGATAGATTTTCCATCATCCTTAGCAGCTTCGATGCACAGTAAAAAAATAATTTTGTAAAACCGGAATACGAAGTTCAGTAAATGCTGACATGATTCATAGCGCGTTCATGCCGGTGCGCAAGTGGAGAGCGGCGGTCGCGTCCGTGTCAAAATTTGCTCCAGAAACGAAGAAGTGCACTTCTCGGTACACGGTTTTTTGGTCTTCGGGCCAAGGGACGCACAATAGATGGGTGCGGGGCTGTTGCCGTTATTGCTGTAGAACGAGTAACGAGTAACGGTCCACATTCCCGTGATCGTACTTCAGCTGGTTTAATTGCTACGAACATCTCCCAAAAAAAAAACGGCGAGCGAATTCGTGAGTGGGGAATCGCACGCGAATGAACAAAATAATATATTGTCCTACGAGGATGGGAACTACACGATTTCCATCAAGCGTGAAGTTTGCTGTCCGAGAGAAGCGAGAGCAAAAATTACACGAGGTGAAAATCCGCTCTCTACCGTATAGCATACGGAACTTTTGTTTCGACTTCGTTAAAATAACCACATTTTTTGTATCGCAAAATCCTCACATAAACCACAACTCTTCCGGAAGTAACAGAGCTTCCAGAGAGTGTAACAAGCCTCATTACTGCCTGGGAGGAATAAAACAGTATTGCGCAAGCGCACAGGTTAATAATAATTATTTGTCAATACTAGACGATTTTCCGCCCATGTTGCATGGAAGGAATGTCGTTATTATAGCGAAGTCGGGGAAAATAGTATATAGTCATTCGCTGCGCTATTTCCGAGAAAAATTCCTTCAATGTCCGACTCTTTCATGTCCGGATTACTGGTAAACCGTACATGCTGACATAGTACATTCCGATCTTACAGGTGTGCAAGTAAGGAGCGGCATTCGTGGTTGCGATGCTCAAATTTCCTCCGGAAACGAGGAAGTGCACTTCTCGGTGTACGGTTGTTTGGTTCTAGGCCGAACGGAAACCCAATCAGTGGTGCGAGGGTGTTGCCGATATTGCTGTTGCAAGTGTAACGCGTTGTTAGTGCAACGCGTAACGAGAGCCACCTTCAACGGAAATGCCAGCGCTGGTCTACATTCCCCTGACCGTACTTCAGTTGCTTTAATTGCCACTACGATCTCTAAAGATAAAATAACGAACGAATTCGACATCGGGGAATCGTACAAGAATTAATCATGCGGTAAACGCAATCATGCCAGTCCGCAAGTGACCAAAATTTGCTGTACACTGAGAAAAAAAAGTGGATCAACCAAATGTTCGAAGTAGTTACTTGATTATTACATCTAAAGCATCATTTTGCTGAACGATTATTCGCCTCGAAAGAACGAATTCGACATCTGGGAATCGTACGAGAATTTGGAAAATTATATATTATCCGTCATTGTCTGTAGTATTTTCAAAAAGGCTACTTTAATGCTCGACAGTTCTCTTCCATACCCGCATTACCGATAAACCGGACATGCTGACATCGCACATTGCGCAATCACGCCGGTTCGCAAGTGACGAAAATTTGCTCTACACTGAGAAAAAAAAGTGGATCAACCAAATGTTCGAAGTAGTTATTTGATTATTACATCTAAAGCGTCGTTTTGCTGAACGATTATTCGCCTCCCTCGATTCAAAACCAGTTCATTGAATCAAACATTTTCGTCATTCTAACCAAATAACGCCTTTAAAGCTATGTCACCGCGCCTTGGTTAATCTAACAACTTTTTCTGAGTGCAGAGACAACGAAGTGCACTTCCGGGTACACGGTTGTCCGGTCCGTGAGCCAACGGAAGTACGACAGCGTTGCCGTTATTGCCATGCAGCGGATAACGAGAGCCACCTTCGGCGGGGATGTTGGCGCCGGTCTGCATTCCCTTGATCGCAGTTCCGTCGGTTTAATTGCCATGGACATCACCGGCAAGTGTCCTACTCCGCTAACTTCCCAACAGCGTTTCTCCATTTCGAAACCACGAAGCATTCCCTTTCATTCCCTTTTTAAAAGAAACCCCCCGGCAAGCGTAGTTCAATCGAAGGTTGAACTGTTAATCAAAGGAACCGCCTAATGAGGACGCCTCCTTTAACGCACTCCACGCAGACAAGACCTGAATGTCCTCTTTCAACAGAGCTCCCAGTTATTCCCGCGAAAGGATCTTTTGACTTTCATCCCCGTTGCGAAACGAACCGCGGGTCAGCCGGAGGATGCGCATAGGGTGAATTAATAATCCCTCGACGCGGCTGATGCGCCGAGTGAGACACAAGTGAAACGAATGGGTTTTCCGAAACGCGAAGCCCCGCGTCGGTGTGAGGCGAATTAACGCTAATCTCGGAGATTCGCCGAGGTGACTGATGGTGGGTACGCCGTTGGATGTTGATGAAATCAAATCCTGGCTTCATCGCCGAGACGAGAGAAACGCGGAAAGCTCGGTGCAACAGCTTCGAATATCGCGGAATCGCGCGCAACCTCGAATTCCTGTTGCGGGTGTTCTCCTCGATGCCAGAACTTCCGGGGACTCGTGTACACCACTCGGTAACATCCGGGCTGAAACGCGGCGGATTGTGTGTCGTTTGCCACTGACCGTAATCACTGCAGGCGGTTCTCGCTCTCCAGGATGCATCGTTACCGTGTAAGTTTCGGTTCCGCGGTTCACTTTCCCTGGCGAGCAACCGGAGAGTAAAAACAATGAGACGTCGCTTCTGGCCCGGAAGAACGCGGAGCCCAAACGCACACTCAGCGAGGGCGCAACCGGTCCGCAAATGATTCCTCTATTCACTAAGTCCCTCCGTATATGCGGGAAAATCCTCAGACGCTGGTATTGTCTTGTGTGTACAGGCATGACTCGACGCCGGAAGAGGCTGCGGAGACCGCGGAGGTAGCGATGGAGAGCCGAGCGAATAACGGATGAGAGGAACATGGAACGGCGACCGGAACGACGCAGCCGTCGTTCCGGAGGACCCCGCCTCAGGTTGGAAAGGCTGTAAACGGAAGAGGTTAACGTGCAGTGTTTTTGTTTCGCTTTGCCAAACGTCAGAGACGAGACAGGGGCTAAATCGCGACGGTTTCGAGGAGTAAGGCGAGGGTGTGGTAAGCCGGAGCAACGCATTGTTCTCGGCTATTGTCCCTCTCCTCTCATCCATGGGGGGGGTCCTCGGGCTGGTCTGCATCTGCGGTACGGTGGAGAATGCCCGAACAAGCCCGACCCGTCGCCGCGCCGTCCGAGAGTGCCCTCCGAGATGGAAAGCGCGGGGCCGAACCACGAACGGCCTTCCGGCCTACGGCAACGGGGTCCGGATCGGGCAGAGACCCATTGGCGTCGGGTAAACAATTTACTAACGCGGCGCTGGGTCCTCGGTTATACTGTCGCTGTCATCTCCTCGCCGCGGCGAAGACGCCTCGATGACACCCTTCCGAACACGACGGGCTTTGTGCGGCGCGTTTCCTTTTCCTCCGTCACGGACGTCACCGTTCGATGGCTGGAGAGCGGACCGGACCGCGCTAGTGAAGTGGGTTCGGGTTGAGGTCGGTGAACCCCTCTCATGACCTGCAACAAGACGACCACCTTTTTGCGGGTGTTGGGTCCAGACCGGCGGATGGCGAGTTCGCTCGGTGAGAAGGATCAATTAACAGTCTGTCTTTGGAGTCAAGGCGCTAGCTCATTAGTCGGGGCGGAGATCCGCACTGCTGTGGATTGACGAGGAATACAAGCGCGAGACTGACGAAGCTTTGAGAGGGAATGTCGGGTCAGCGAAGAGGCTTGCAGATAAATGTAGGGGCGATGTTTGGTTAAGATAGTCACAATTAAAATGATGTCAAAGAGAGTGACTGAGAAAGATTCAGCAGACTTGCTCTTTGAATCCTTTTAATGGAGAGCTTTACCTCGCACGTAAAGCTCTCTGGCTAGAGATTTTTACATTTCCCAGCAGAGCATTGCTCGTTCTGTGCCGATTTTGAAGATGCAGCAGGTTCGATGGTCGTTGAATAATTGACTTTGTCGGGAGGGTCATGCCCTATTTATACTAAGTTTGCCCTATGGTTACTAATGATAGAGGAAGTTAACAGTATAAAACTGGACAAAAGATCGGTTCAAAATGTGCTGAAGAAGGAAAGACTGTTCGGTAAGGAGATTCGGGGAATGGAAATTTATAGTACCCGTAAAAGGTTTTAGTAGAGGTGAGAAGAGAGATTTTATGGTTGAACGTTAATTAGTGCACAGGAACTGGGGTGAAAAAATACGAGATGGAAAGATGAGTGTTTATGACTTCGCTCGAGGAAAATATATTTGGATGGGGCTATTGCCTTTCAGAGCGGAGTGAGAAAGATTTATAATGGAAGCCGTGACAGAAAAATGGGGAAGAGATTCCCCGTTCGGGAAAAAGTCGTAGATAGCGGGTGATACGGGCCGGACATAGAAATCGTGCAGGGTCGCATCTTGTGTCGCGAGACGCTGTTGGAAAGAAAAGGAAGGGATGAGCAGTGCACGCAGTGGTAGCGTTGCAGAGGAATGAGTTCGGATAGGACGAAGAGTTCGGTGGTAGAAATGCCATAGTTTTAAAGGGACGCGTGCCTAGAGAGAAAGCGTTCGGATAGAACAGTTATTTGTATGGCAAGGGCGTAGAAAGGAACTTCTTGAATGGTGTGAAAATGCTGCACGAACCGAAGGCTAGTGTGGCATTCACACCAGTCAACACTCCCTTTTCTACGGCCGTGCCATTCACATAATTTTTACAAATTATCTCAAAATATAAGAAGTGCTCGCGGAAAGGCACTTTCTCGCACTAGTGCGAGCAAAAAGACGATAAAGTGACTTTCTGCGCACACTTCACAGGAACAGAAAACGGGATTTTACACGAATGTGTTGAGAAATGGTACATTATAATACGAGTGCGAAAAAACTTTTTCTAGTGAGTGTTGTAATCACAGAAGTTCAGATAACGTTTTTCGGCCGACTATTGTACACAATTTTATTTCCCGAGGTGTGAAAACGGGGGTATTAGCGAAGCGTGTGCAAAACCGCACTTTTCCCGCCGAGTGAAATAACAGCAGATTTCGGCGTGCGAGATATTGACAGTAGATTTACGCCGAGATCAGCGGGAGTTGCTGCTGAACCGATATAGTTATCAGCAGCGTAACTAAGTTATTTGATTTATAGAGAAAACATGATTCTGTAGTTTGCTAAAATTCCCTAGGACAAAACACACATCGGGCACATACATCTTAGGCGTACCGACAAGCCGCCGATCCGGTTGCGTGGCTGAGATTTGAGCGACTGCCACGATTATATTTTCAGACCTTTCGCGAAATGGTAATGAGCGACGGAGCCGGACGATTTCGGGCTCCATCAAGCCGGATTATCGAACTCACGGATTCGATTCCGGGCGCGTAAAGAGCATTTCTTCGCGAGCCGGGCCACTCACTCACTTCGAGCGTCTCACGCGTTTCTCCTCGACGATGCATGAGCGTTTCCTCTTCCTTCTCGGGCCGTCCGTTCCAAAATTTACATAGAAACTCCACGACGATAAGTTCGCGCACTCTCCTCCTCCACCTCCCCCTCCTCCTCGCCGAAGTTCCTTGCACGAGAAGCAGCGCCTCGTTGGCGCGGCAAGCTCGAGGAGAGACGACCAGGCAAGAAATGATCGCCGTTTCCCCTTCCCGGAAACTTGCACCCGCTAGCACCTTCTTATCCGGCCGTTGCTTCCGTATACGTATGCGGAAACACGTTCGCAGAAACTCTATTTCCATAATTATTATGTAAAAGGCAACGGCCACCGCTCTGAGACGATGGGCCACATACATGTATACATCTATTTTTTTCATGTTAAAAAAAAGCGTAAAAAAGAGCGTATGCCAAGTCCCTACCATTTCCATCCCGGACACAAAAATAAATATGTTGAACGAACAGAAAGTTTTTCTTTTTTCGAGAAATTTACTTTACTCAGGTTAAATCTTTCGGGCCAAGTGGTGTTATGCAGAAATTCGCTATGGTAAAAGCAGAATAATAAAATGGATATGCAAAAAAAAATTTTAACGAAGTCTTTCATTGTATGTAATAATCGAACGATTATACAGGAAAGAGAGGGACAAAATGAGACAGTGGAGCAAAACGGGACGGTGAGGTAAAATGGGTCTGTAGAGCAAAACCCAATAATTAATTCCAATCATTTTTGGACGCCCCATTTTGCCCCATCGATACATCCGGATTTTCTACCCCATTTTACCCATCGATCAATTTTGCCCCAATGTCCCGTTTTGCCCCACTGTCTTATTTTCCCCACTCTTCACTATAATAATTGGTTGTGAGGCTGTTGTCGTACAGAGGACTTATATTTCCATCTCGTTATTATTGCCGGTGCATCGAGCTCCACGGTGGAAAATGTGGCATTCCGACGCTGGCTGACAAGCAATATATGATCGATCCTGACGGATCGAACTCGTAGGGGGCGAGGACGATCGGAAAATAGGAAATACCTCAGGGCTTATTGACTCTCGGGAATGAGAGTTTGCGAATCGTCTTTAGCACTGTGTAAGCTCCATACCCTCCTCGGCCAGTCTCTCCTCGCCGGGTCCGCTCGGGCACCGCTATCGTCTTCGATATCGAGAATATTCACATATTTATAGTCAAATATTCGTCCCGAGCACACCGGCCTTCGCTCACACAATACCTCGGAAAAAATATTGGATATTCATTTATTGCTGTAGAATTCACAGTTCTTTTTTATGTTAAAAAATAAATAACCTAAACCGACTCTTTTTTGGGGGATTATTAAAATTGTTACGAGTCCTGCGCGAATACAAAAATTCCATTCGCGAATGACGCACGATCGATTCCGAAGTGAACGATATTAATTTTCACCACCGTCAAAGATCGCGTTATTCAATATCCGTGTGGTATGTGTTCAGTCAAACGAGCTTTCGTCATTTAAAAAAAAATTATTCATTAATTAAAAAAAAAATCCCCCCTCAGAAAATCAATTTCGTATCGTGTAATAACCCAGTAATTTTATCATTACGCAATAACTCGCACGACTGCGCTCGACCAATATTTGACCGGAACAAATCTAGGATATTTATTTATCGCAGTGGGATTCAAAGTTCTTTTTTATGTTAACAATGTAAGGTAAACAGACTATTTCTCGGCAGATAATTAATATTGGTATGAATTTATCGCTACCGCAAGAATACAGGAATTCTATCGACCCGCGGATGACAGACGTTCGATTGCGAAGTAAACGATATTAATTTCCGCAACCGTCGAAGATCGCACTATTCAATCTTCTTGCGGTGGATGTTCAGCCAATCGAGCTTTTGTCATAAAAAAATAAATAATTGATTAATAAAAAAATTACCCACCCTCCCCCACTCTCAAAAAAAGTTTATCAACTCCCTACCAAATCGAATATTAGAATAGTTTTTGTTTGAATTTATTTTAATTTTTTTTTACTCAAGCATACTTTTTGAATTGATTCAAATAATCGGCGATATTCATCTTTAATTAAAAAAATATATGTATACATTTAAAGCATAGCTGCGCTGATTTTTACAAAGTAACAAAATAGTTTGGACGATTAGGAAAACGGCACCATCAACAGATAGGGGACAGCGGGGCAAAATGGGGCTAAACGGGGTTTTTGGGCAAAGCTAAATTTTCCAATCATTTTTGGATCGGACAAGGTGGCAAAACTGGGCTGAAAAGCCTGATGTATCCAATAGGGCATTCAAAAATTATTGGAAAATGACGTTTTGCCCAAAACCCCGTTTTGCCCCGTTGCCCCATTTTGCCCCGCTCTACCCTATTTATTTCCCCTCAAACAAACCATGTACGCGAATGCGTACACGATGACGAACAGGTGTTTATTTTCGCCGAATAAATAAACATATTTCTATTCGAAGAGACGTTTCGGCACATTGCGTAATTTTTACAGTTTTACGTGATAACTCGCACGATGGTCATGCGAGACGTTCCGTTGCCGAGAAGGTAGAGTTCTACAGCGACGTTGGCGTTATCGGTAACGCCGCCGGGGCCGCGGATCGTTAATCGCGATCCGCGCTCTGGCGGAATCGCCGGGCGGCGAGAAAAGCACGTATTTACTCTGGCGAAAGAGGGCGAAATTAGTAAGTCCGGGCAGTGGTAGGAGCATGCCCGGCCCCGAGCCGTACGACCGAGGCTTTTCCCCCCATTAAGATTTTTACAATTAACGCTCCCCGCCGGTCTCGCTCGGCAAGCAAAGAGATTCAACACAATCAGACAATATCCGAGTTCCCCGCCGTCGCGGAATGACGGTAGCGCTGAATGCCATTACGCTCCTTCCGCTCTTGTTCCAATTAACACCGAACTCGCTCGGGACACACGATTAACAAAAAAAAAAACATCCTCGAAACTTTATTATTTTCTCTCAGAGAGAACTTACCCAGTCGCCCCGACGATAGCGTGAATCCCCGCTACGAATTTTCATTAAAACACCAACAACAAAAAAAAGCTCAATACAGTTACAGAGAAATACTGCCAGTGCAAATTAGTCACTCGACGAAACGTCGCACAATACCGTTATCACTCTTGTTCCCACGACCAGTGCACTTCAATCCGGAGGTCGATCTTTTTTTTTATTCGAATGCTCACCTCGTTAAAACATTCGCTACACGCCACTCAACGAGACGATTCAATCCCGCGAAAAAAACATTGCCGTTCGATCTCTCGGTGCCCGGGAAGTGTGCGCCGGTGCACGCGCGCACTGACGTCGATCGGAACTTGGAACCGATCTTTCACTGGTGCAACGACGGCGGGATATCAGCGTCGAATCGGAAACGGGAGCTTCCTCCCTGCTCGCTGCGCGCACACGATCCGATCGCGTTTAATGCTCGGGAGGCGAGCAGGTGTCCTGAGGCGGGCCGAGACAAATCTGAGTGTAATAGCGAGCTCGCCTCAAAGGGGGAACTTATGTATATACATATGCGCATATATGTATGTGTGTTTGTGTGTTAATAGCGGTGCGGAATGTTCGCGGGAATTAAAGTGGATGGTTTTGCTCTTAAGAAATTCGGCCGGAACGCGGCGACGAGCCGGCGAGATAAGTGGCTTTGAAGATCGACGATAAATAGTGTAATCAGATTGCGAGTGGCAAAAACGCGATGTACCGGCACCCGGGGCAAAGGCAACCCTCGTCGGTGGTACGTGAGTGCCGCTGGTTTCGACTGATTCGCGAACGTGAAAGCGCGCAGGTCGCCGCCGCTACTTGTGCTGCTGCTACTGGCGGTGTGCAGAGGGTCGCACGTCGCCTCCGACCGACCGCCCCCGTACTCCTGGCGCCGAAACTGCCGCGGAGCAACCACTATCGCCGCTTCCGTAGCAACCCCTACGATGATCAAACTCGCGTGTCTCGTCCCCGGAGAATCCGATTCACCGAAGACGCATCTCGCGTGAGGAAGATACCGTACAGCTGGAATAAGAGCGGTCGCGATACACGAGTAAAAATTGTCACTCGCTTCGATCTCGCCCCCCTCCCAACCTTCCTCGGTCGGGAAAAATTTATAGGCGAGAATGTGTTTTTCACACATGAAATACGTACTTTTTGCGAATTATTTCAAAGGATATCTTATGGCCTTTGAGCCAATCTCGCGTGGAAAAAAAATTATATGCTAAGAATATATTTAATTGAATACATTTTGAAGATGACATTTTTTTCGGTAGGGAATGGATTTTTTAATATAAAATCATGTACACTGTAAAAATAAATTGTGAACTTAATGCACCCGAACTTGAAATTTGCTTACATTACTTACTTTGATTGAACATTAATGTACGTTCTTTTGTGAAATTGAAATACCAGATGTTAAAGTTGCAAATCTTTCGCCCGAAAGGTTTGCAAGATTTTCATTAAAAATACTAATTTTGCTGTAAAATTGCAATACAATTTCACAGCAAATTTCACAGCAATTTCTTTGTAATTTCAAAACAATTTATGTGAATAGACTTCCAATATCGTTCATTAATGTTCGAACACAATTTTTTTACAATGTAATTTTCATGTACGCCATTTAACATTTATGATGAAATTTTTTTTATTTATCATTTTTTAAATACTTTCTTGGATATATCCGGTATATACATATCGGACTGATGTGAATGCGAGAAAGTTTTAAAAAATTATACATAACACATAAAAACATTTTTTTATTTTACATAGCGTATATGAGAAGTACATGATTTATATTCGCAATGTATTTTCGGGCGGAAAATATCATATTTTTAATGTATTTCAAATATATTTTTAGCACAGAAATTTTTTCCGCGCGAGAGTGTATCGGAGGGAGGTACGATAATTTGTCGAATTACCAGAGGGAATTATTGCAATAGTGGCGCATGTTTAATTTTCGTGGTGCTCGCGGAAAAGTTGGTGGAATTAATATTTCATAGAGGCCTGTGTATCGGTACACGCGACTTGACTGTACACCACTGGAAACTTTAAAATGCGTTGACCTACTTTGCAAGTTAAATAAAACGGACACACGGCTTTCCGTGCGACCCGGTCGTACGGCACGTCATTACGATATTCTTTCGTTTCATAATATTTCATTTGGTCTACCCATCTGTGTTCTCAAATTGCTCGACTATATTAATTCATGACATGTTTATTTTCGCGTAGAGTATAAATTAATATTCCTGACAACAAAAAAGAAAATGGGTAAACATTTTTTTTTACGTGAAATTATCAGCATGCAGCTTTTCGACGTTTCAGCTCTATATTCCGGCGCTATGTTTATAGAAACAAAAATAATCACGAACGAATTGCGACAACTTTCGTTTGAGTTTCGCGAAATAGCTGCGTAGCAGATTGCACGACCCGCGATTCCCCCCGCCGATGCAATTAAATGTTCCACAGTAATAAAAAAAGCAGTTGTATCAACTAAACAATTCGGGCAGAGACGCCCAAATAAATATTAGTTGGTCGAACAAAATATTTTCATGTCTCAAAAATATGATAGTGAAATAAACGAAATATTTTTTTTAATAACCATCTTTAAGCTATAACAACGTTTGCAATAAATCCCTACCGTTGCAATAAATCACTAGTAATTAATTTCATCGCCCATAGGGCTCTAAATTTATCAGGCTCTTCAGTTCGCAAGTCGTTTGCTACAAAATTTGTATCAACGATTTAAAAAAATTATCGCTCATTCGCCTTTTACGAAGCGCTCCTTAACTGCTCTTGATTGACGAGGCAAAGGACGACAGTCGAATTAAGGCAAAGTTGGCGAACACCTATTCGCACATCGTTACTTCCTCGCAGATGAATCCCTTCCCCTCGCTTCTCTTTCAACGCATTCCAGACGCTTACCAGTTCTATTTCCGCTAACTTCGTTCGCCATGCCGGCCTCTCTTTGTCTTCTTTCTATAAAAATTAGATTCGTGCGAACCCACTTCGCGCTTCTCCCTTCAACCACCGCGCCCCCCCCCCTCCCACGTATAACTGCGCGAAACGAGAAAAATTTTCTTTTATGCCGTTCGCCGAACAGAGATAACATTAGATATGCCAGGCTCGGGCCCGCACCACTGAGAATTAAGATAAAAGAGGAGTGACTCGGCGGCTTTTCCGTGAGTTTAGCGCGGCGAGGTATTTTTTCGAATCCTCCTTAAACATATATCGTTATTCTTCAAATCTATATACTCAACGCCTCGCGTCTTATTTAAATGAACCGTGACGTCCGGAATACCGTGAAAATTTCACTCCCGGCGAACGCGCCGGGAGTGAAACGACACCGGCAATAGTTTCGGAATAACGCTATTGAATATCGATTCGAGGCGAGCTCGTTCGGCGAGGATCTTCACACGAGCGATCACTTCTTTCCCTATTCTCTGTGAATTTTTTCTTTTTTTCTACAACTACGGGAGAGCCGAAAGAGTTGGACAGCGTAGTTACGGAACGCCGCGAGTATTCAGGGTGGGAGTGTCGGTGCGCTGCGCAGCATCGGGCGAAGGAGGCGGGCTTCCACTTAAACTGTCGGTGAAACGTTAACGGAAGAAAAACGCAAAGCCCGGCTCAGTCAAATGTGTTTCCGTGTTGGTGCGGCGCTCGCCTGGAAGGAGCGACGGTGAGCGGGGGAGAAGGATGAAAGAGGCTAAATAACGAGAATGAGAAGAAGTTGAAAATGTACTCTCGGATAGGGACAGAGGGGAACAGAAGAAAGGCGGGAGGGGGGGGGGGGGGGAGGGGGGGGGAAAGGGGGGGAGGTGCGGGGGGGGGGGGGACGGGCACCAGCACTCGTGACGTTACGGTTCGACAACCAGGAGCACCGAGTAGCCTCACGCGCGGCGAACGCTCACTTTCCACATCCTTGAGCTCCCACGATCTCCGAGCCACTCTGCGGCAGTCTCGCATCCGTAGGCACAAGTTTATATTCTGGTTGGTACACTCCGTGAGCTCGGGCGAGGGGCGCGCGACTGATGGGGATGTGTTTGGCTCCATTCCCACGTTGTTTATGTACGCATATTTTATCGATACGATATCATTTCAGCGGTACACGGTATTCGGCACTGATGGAGGGTCAGCCGCATGTCCGAGAGCGCTGGCTAGAAAGCTAAGTCCTAGCTAAATGTCCATATTGATCCTGACCTTCGGTCATACATTTTTTTAATGGCGATTTAAGGACGTTGAAGTGCTTCACACTAGTCAAATGAATGGTACGTTTTCAAAACCAAACACATCCCCATCAGATGCGTAAAAGTTTGTATAGGGTAAAAGTATATGGCCGGGAATATGGCCATACATCCGCGTGTTAATCGAGGTGGGCCATATTCCCACTTTTACGCATCTGATGGGGATGTGTTTGGCTGCATTCCCACGTTGTTTATATGTATGCATATTTTATCGGTACGATATCATTTCGCGGTACACGGTATTCACCACTGATGGACGATCAGCCACATGTCCGAGAGCGCTGGCTGGAAACCTAAGTCCTAGCCAAAATTTTGTTATTGGCGATTTAAGGAAGTTGGAGTGCTTCACACTAGTCAAATAAGTGGTACATTTTTTAAGTCCTTATACAAACTGTTATGCATCTGATTATAGTGGATGGTTTAGATCGACTATATGAATGGTCTACATCAGATGTCCTTAATGTAGAAAAACATTAATTGCAATAGGTTTGAAAATATCTCCATATTGATCTGACCTTCGGATTATTCATTTTTAATGCCGTTTCATTATTGGCGATTTGAGGACGTTGAAGTACTTCACACTAGTCAATGAGTGGTACATTTTTAAAGTCGTTCATACAAACTTTTAGTCATCTATTGATTGCAGTGGATGGTTATTAGTATTACAGCTGACGTCTTTAATCGAAAAAAAAACGCTAATTGAAATGGGTTTAGAAAAATCTTCATATTGACTCTGACCTTCGGATAATTCATTTTTAATGTCGCTTAATTATTGGCGATTTAAATTGACCGAACATTTCCAGAGATAGAAATTTGCAACACTCCGACCGTTTAAGGAGTATCCACTAAATTAACGAAGTACGGAATCGATCGGCGGTAATCAAACATCGACTCTTCGGCTGGTACGGTGGTCGTATTACAATACTTGTTACTTTCCAATTATTCGTATCGATCAACATTCCGACTCCGAGAACAGACCTCAAGAAAAATACAGTTATCTCACATGAAGAAGGGATATTTGATTTAAGGACCACCATTCTTTTATGTCGTTTCATTATTGGCGATTTATATTCACCGAACTTTCCATAGATTGCCAATTGCAGCTTTCCAACGGATTAAGGAGTATCAACCGAGTTACCAAATTTACAGAATCGATAGGCGATCGTTAAACATCGGATCTTGCGCTGGTAAGCTGGTTTTCACTCGATATTTCATTACAATTATTACAGTTAGTATTTTTACCTATGCCGGGAAGATTCTGGGAAGAAACATCTTGAGAATTGCAGATATTTTACATGAAGACACGATCTTCTCTGCTTATAAGGAGAACAATCGCCGTATCACGGAGCGTCTCCATCTCCGATATTCGAAGCTGTACCTCTCGGAATGATTTTCCACGAAGACGCGCACATGTGTTTTATCTGTACAGCAGACAAGGTTTTCCCGGGGACGGTAAATTCCTCGTGAGAGAATTTATTCGTCGCACGGTGCGCAGTCTACGAGCCTACTTGTAGTCTCCTGCCTCATCTTTACGTTCCACTTGTTCTCATATTCGAGAGAACTCGGGACGCTGCTTCGACATCGATGGACTACGACTGCATATTTATTGGAAATATTTGTTGGCGTCATAGCTACACGATGAAGCCCCATCGTCTTCGTGGAATGGAGGAGAACAAGAATTAAATTTCATATCTTTGACATACAACCGATCGTATCCAACCAACCGAGTGGACGATGAAAAAAATTTAATCTTTTTTCCTTTTTTGGAAGTCATTCAAAAAACACCCTCTGGCAACTTTCGCGAGCTTCCAGGTGAGGACCATCGGCACGGCTACGGGACAGCACCAGTTGCCGATTGTCTTGTACTGGCCCGGCGTCGATGTCGGTATCCGCCCGATCCCGTTGTCGAGACCAACAAATCGGCTCGACGACAAGTGTTATCGCTGCGCCTATCGGGCACAGTGTTGGGTAATAGTTCATCATTCCTATCGACTTACCAGGCTCTGTAGAAAAATCGGTTTACCAGGGTGGTCAGAGATATGTAAAGGGGCAAAGCTGCGAGAGCTTTAGATCGTTGAAGTAACAAATGGAGCTTCAGAGCAGATTTGAAACAGTTGAATCAAATTTGTACAATGCTTCTTTAGTAGTAGGGTAGAGCGGAGCAAAATGGGGCAACGGGGCAAAACGGGGTTTTTGGGCAAAACATCATTTTCCAATAATTTTTGGATGCTCGAATTCGCCCTATCGGATACATCAGGCTTTTCTGCCCAGTTTTGCCACCTTGTCCGATCCAAAAATGATTGGAAACTTTAGTTTTGCCCAAAAACCCCGTTTTGCC
>JAPYZD010000724.1:0-65890 GCA_030522725.1 Ichneumoninae sp. B BG-2022a
GTAAAAATAAATTGTACTTTTAATATACTGGAACTTGAAATTTGCAAACATTACTTAGGGTAGAGCGGGGCAAAATGGGGTGGCAGGGCCAACCGGGGCATGGGGCAAAACGAAATTTTCCAATAATTTTTGGATGCCCGAATTTGCCCCATCGATACATCAGACTCTTCTACCCCGTTTTGCCACCTTGTCCGATCCAAAAATTATTGGCAAATTTAGTTTTGCCCAACTGCCCCGTTTTGGCCGGCTCTTCCCTATATTAAACGATAATTAATGTACTTTTTTGTAATATTGGAAATTAATCGGAAGAGAGTTTGTTTTCGTCTTCTCTATGTACAACATTTTGCGAACCAGCTAAGTACCCAGACTTGGGATATATTAATCAATATTACGACAACAATAATGTGGCCTGCCGGGAATATGTTATTTACAATTTCATCTGCAATTAATTATGAACACTTCTAATACCTCGCTCTCGCTCGCGTTCAGATATTAACGCATTAATTTGATGTGTATGTTTTTAAAATCTATTTTCATATGACAAATCTCTTGATCGTAATACGTTAAATAAAATATCCGATCTAAACCTACAGATTGTCGTTATATAATTCTTAAATAATGAATATTTCCCCACTGGTTCTTCTCATGTCTATACTAATTATTACTCATTTGCTTAAGGGTTTTGAAAAATATTAATTTTAGCATGGTAATCAAAATTTATTTGTATTGAACGTTGAAAATTTTTACATTCGAAAGAAATAATATTTTTCCAATGATACTAGTAACAAACCATAAATAAAATTAAGTGACATCAATAAATGAATGACAGAATATTAAAAAATTATCATCGAGTAAACGAAAATTAAATTGTTTAATTCGTGTTAATATTATTAGTTAATTATATAAAAATGAATTCCCTCTTGGTCGCGGCGAACGGGATATTATCTGGTTGTGTAAGCCCACTATCATCACAGCGAGTTATGTCGGTAGCGCGTGTTCGTTACACACGTGGGACACGCCTGGCTCACCGTATTAACGCATTCGCTAATCCCTCCGTCCTTACAGTTTCGGTCTCCAAGGTAGCTTATGAATTTATTAGAAAGTTTTTAAAAGCCGACTACAAGAGGACGCTTGTCCCTGAGTCGGAAGGCACCGGCGGACCCTCGACTCACCTCGCCTCTACTGTATTTATGGGGGTTTGTTTTAACTTGGTAATTTATGCGCGTCTCTGCAGACCAGCGGCAAGTGTTGCGACGTCATAAATAATTCGAATCCTCGACCACCACGTTCACCCTTAACCCTAATATGCTTTCATCCCGTTGAATAGTGGGTTCAACTTGTATCCCAATACAGGACGTAAGTAAAATTAGGTTCATCAGACCGGAAGCCTGCGTCAATGAAACTTCAATCGGGCCTATTATTCACAGGTTCATTAAAACTTTACATTCTGAGAAAAGCCGCCCGTTACTCCCTGCCCCCATTCACAAAGATGTCGATGTCCCAAAATTGTACGGGCATTTTGGGCTCGTTGTGTCAGTGTTTATTGACGTACTCGAGAGACGATGCAGGCCAGTGAAATAAAAATGCCTACCACGCGCACTCGTTTTTTGTTTTTTGTTTTGTATGTTCTCGTATTGAGCAGTTCGACAGTACGTACGGGGATTTGTGGCCCAGTGATATTCCTAACTATATACTATTCTAAAGATATGTCGCATACAACCCTGTGGAAACCAGCAGATGGAAGACTCTCGTTGTGTCGACAGTAGAAGCAACTCCGCTGTTACTAGTGTTCTTCCAACGTTAGCTCCATTCGGCAATAGTTTCCAAACTTTAATCAAATCGGGAAATCAACTTGGTCGATTAGTTTTTTTAGGAGACGAACTACCCATTTTCGTTAACGAACGAACAATGCGTGTGTTGCACTTCCGTTTCGTTGCTCCGTGAACCCGACGATCATTTCGGTATACGAAATGTTGGATGGCAAACGAGGGTGCCTGACTATACGCGGGGGTGACTGTGGTGCATCAGCAGTAACGCTGAATTTAATTCCGCCGAACACGACCGAAAGTCCAGCCCTTCTCGTGTTCGCTGCATTACCCGTGCTTTTAATTTTTTTTTAAAGAAAATGTGCTCGGCACTTTCACAGATGTATTGGATCAATTTTACTGCTATAAAATGAAATAAATTATTTGACGAACGATCTGACACTTAACGACGATCTGACTTGAACGAGCAGTTTAATATTCCCAACTTAGTTTTCGTAAAGAGACTAGATCTCGTTCCCGGGAAATGAGCCCGTTAAATTGTCGACAAAAGCCGTCGTGCGCTCTTGTCGGACACACAAGGGTCTTGCGCTCCCGAGGTTCGCGGGCGTTGCAGCTTTAACAAATGTCTCTGGCGCGTGGTCGGCAAGGGTACAAATCGCCTAGAACCGCAGACACAATGCTTAGTAATGGTGACCGACGATTCCGGTGTGCCGCTGGCTGCTACCGGTGGCTGCTACCGGTGCTATGAAGAAAGACAGACATGCCCGGGCATGAAATGATGCGAGAGTGACAGAGTGGCCCGGACTATTCTCACTGGTCCACACACCAGCTTGGCATTCGTTATGTTCCTTGGGCCCTCGTGTATTCAGCGCGATTTTGCTCACGCATGGCTCAACGGACAAACGAGCTTAATTAATCGCTCGTACGTAGTTAAAGGACCAGCAGTTTCTCTCGGTCACTCCCAGTGACGCGATTTTCTCAAATTACCGTTACCAAAATTAGTCATTCCGTGACGAGTGTGAAACGTCCCTATTCGAGGTTATTTTCTTCTTCTTTTACTCTTCGACGTTTCATATGTGAAAATTGTACAGACGATATTAATTTGATTTCCCTCCGAAAAAAATGAACACCCTTTGAGAAAAAAAAAAAAAAAAAAAATTGACAATATTTTTTTTACTTACCGAACGCGAATCCGGTCGGGCTCTCACGTCACCTCAAAATGACAAATCGCGAATCCTGCAATTTGTATAAAAATTAAATCCCTTTGAACACGAGTAAACTTCATCACGAGGGAAATTGATGTACCTTACTCTGATACTACTCCGATTCGTGTACTACTTATCTTATATTCATAATGCAATATGTATATGATTCTGAGGACATTGACGCTCGTAAAGCTTTGAAGCATTTATGTAGCGGGATCTCTCGTATTCTCTTTGAATTTCATCCTTTACGGGGGCATGGTCCTCCGGGCAACGTCCTTTCGAAACTCGTCTATACGCAACGAGAGAGTATTTCGAAGTTTATTACTGGACGGTGAGCTTGGTTGACTCCGGTACGACAGGGAAGAAGAACGGAGAGCAGTGAGGCTCGCTGTGCTCGGTTGAGTGTCTCTGCGGAGGGATAAAATATACAAGGATCCACTTCTCGGCCTTTCCCAGCGTGCACACTGTCACCCTCTCGTTTCTCGTTCCAGCCCTTGTCAACTTGGCTATTCTAGTATGATACAAATGAGACCCGACCACAAAATCGCACGTCTCCAACGATATCAATGTCAAACATCAATATTAGAGTCTCCCACGCTTTGTCAATTTACATTACAAATGTTAGCATGTAAAAAAAAAAAAGCTTTTCCATCGCTCTTCCGTCGGAGGTGTCCTGAGGTGACGATAAATCGAATGTTAGTTGACGAAGGCGAGAGAAAATTGCGTGCAAGCGAGTACGGTAGTCGTTAAGGGTCGTTCCCTATTGGCACAGTAGACTCGCGTGAGCGGCTAGGTGATCGACATTCAGCACGATTCGCAGAGATGAAGCAAACGCACACAAACGAACGGGTTTCGCAGGATTTTACAAATGCTATATAGATGTTTGACAATAGCCTTCACCAATATTGAGCTATACGTGTATACACGCTAACGCGATGCTATGGGAGGGTAGGTGGGCTAGAGAGCGATCAACCCTCTGGTGTAGTTCTCATCCCCGCCCTTCCCCACATAGACCGGGGAAATTCCGGCTTCTGTTGATTCAAGTGAGCACGTGATAAAAATGACAATGATGAGTTAATGCAATAACAGTGTAGGTCTGGTTCTGACCCTCGGGTGAACGCCGCGCTAACCCTGTACTCTGCTCTGCTTCTGTCTCCCGTGGACCACCGGCCCGTTCGACCGTTTCGCAATTCGTCGGAACCAGCCCTCGGGGGGCTGAAGCGTTACCCTACCGGTTCGCGTCAACTCCCTCGCTCCCGTGTACACGCCAAGTACAACGGCGCAGTGGCTCTATACGCCTATGGGCTTACGGGCGTCGGGTGGAAAATGGAAAGAGTACCGACGATCGTTCTCTGGTGACCCGACCCCTTCCAACGGTAACGGTACAGCAATGGAAACGGCTATTTCGGTATTTAGTACATAGACGCCAATTTACTCCTGGCAGCGCACGCACCCGTCGCACACCCCCTTCCATCTCTACCGTTTATCGGGAGCTAACTATACTCAAGCATTCTCATAAACAAGTGCGGACGCTGCCGTCGCTCGTTTCAAACGTTTCGATCTTTATCGTCGTTAACGTAATTATTCCATCGACGCGACGAACGCTGCTTACCGACATCTATGCTATTACATAATACTCGCTTGGAGAATTAAGCGGTGCGGGTTATCAAGAGAATTCGCATCGATTCCACTGCCTGGTATAATTCGAGCGGAGCTCCGGAGCCCGGCAGAGTCGATTTAAAATGCATAATCCATCGAATCGAGCAACGAGCTATCCTCTCAGGCTCACCGGCTAGAATAATTCAGGAGAAGGAGACCTTGACTCGGTCGAGGTGTATAAAGGGAAACGTGGAATGAGCACAGAACGCGAATGAGATTGAGCGATGGAATTGCTCGGGGGCGGGGGGGGGGGGGGAGATTTGTACCATATGCATGCATAGTCAGCGAGTTTAGGCGAGAATGGCGTATACGCTGTATGGAACTGCGCTGTACACCGTGATCGCCGCCACCCCAGTATCACACCGACGACTCGGATTTGGTGCTTGTGGTCGTTTTTAGGAGTTAATTGGCCGGCAGACGGGCAACAGCAGCGCACGGTTCAACGTTGGCCGAACCGCGCACCGGCTGAGATCCGTTGCATAGTTAATCCTCTGCCGGCTGACCTCCCTAACGCTCTCTCACCCCTCGCCCAGCACTCGACGCAGGGAGATAACCACTATTCCATTGGTGTTTGTGTATTTTGGCGGTTGGTACCGTTTGCCCGCGCAATAGTTTCACTCTGGTGATGGATATATGTATATATGGGGAGGGGGCGGGGCTGGGGCAAAACCGTATAGTGGGACAAAACTCAATTTGCCAATCACTTTTGGATGTCCCAATTTGTTCCCGTCGATACAACCGGTTTTTCTGCTCCGATTCGCCCCACTGTCTCATCCAAAATCTATTGGAAAATTACGTATTGCCCCATCGTCCCGTTTTGCCCCACTGTTCCATTTTGCCCCGCTCTCCTCCATGTACACACCATTCACTCACGGACGAGACGCGGTGTATGGCTCGTGTGTTTGCACGCATGTATATTGGAGGGAACACGTGGTTGGTCCACTGTGATCTACCCCGAGTCGACCCTTCTTGCCGTCCTGCGACTAACTTCCTACCAGTGCGGATGTTCTGCATTTGCGGCGCGTGTGTCCTAAGGGATTGTGGAAACCATGACCGGAAGCTCAAGGTACACCCCGATTCGAGCGACCATTGAGCCTTGCGGCAACCTCGGGGAATAACATGTTCCGCCAAATTTTCAGTCATATTCAGACGTATCTCCAGAAGCTGCACTTCGTTTATGATTTTACTGGAGCCTGTTTCAGTCGATACAACAAATATGGACAAAGTCTCAACTTACACTCAACCGTACGGATGTTTTGTATTCAACTCACAAAGACATTGACATTATTTAAATCGATCTTTTCCTGAATTATTACAGTACAAAATAGAGTTTGACGATGAAAGTAACTGAGCCGCTTACCGCACGAGAAAGATCGTCTTCTCTGGTACGAACCTAATTTTCATCACTCTCTCGACGGTCCACAATCTTTTGTAGCATCCTGCCGGCAGAAGAGAGACACTTTTCGTCCTTTGAGTTAAATCCTCGGCGCATAATAATTAATTTCTCGCTGCAGGGCTCATAGCCATTAGTGCGTGCTTCAGAAACACGGGGGGATAGCTTAGTCGGAGCTCTTTCGCCATGAGGATATTTTTTTTCGTCGTTGCTATGTGCCTGTGTGATCGATAAAATGGCTGGAAACACCGGCGACTGTTTCGCTGTAAAAGACGCAGAAATAAGTTGCTCGCGTATAAGGAGGAGAAAAGTATCGATGGAAAACTTTGAATGAAATTTTATCGGGTGAATCAGATTTCTCTCGAGTCTCTTTCGTTTTGTTCAATCGTAGTGTTTTTTCGTGAGTGTATGTGTGTGTGCGTGGGCGCGTGTGCGCGTGTGCGCGTGTGCGCGTGTGCGCGCGTGTGTGTGTGTGTGTGTGTGTGTGTGTGTGTGTGTGTGTGTGTGTGTGTGTGTGTGTGTGTGTGTGTGTGTGTGTGTGTGTGTGTGTGTGTGGTGTGTGTGTGTGGGGCAGATGCACGATCTCGCAGACATAGATTCTATCTAAACCTTTTCGTCCTGTTTTACATTCAAAACACATTACTGCCTCCGAGAGGAGAAAAGAGAGAAAGCAAGAAGGAGGTTCGAATCCGTGAGGCGATAAAACGAAATTAATGGTCGAGTAGGCCAAACCAGTCCGGTAGCCGATCTCGAGATGTACTAGTATCGAATCGAGAAAAAAGCGGAGAATGGGAGGACAAAATGGGGGAGAAAAGTGGAAAGTGAGAGAGGGAGAGCTCTTCAGAATTCGACTGAGGGTGAAAGGGTGGAGTCGATATAGAGGGGACACAGTATGGAGAACCGCTTATCGTGATTACGCGCGATCGCGCGACTCGTGCACCTCCCGCGTTCGTGAAGTAACGACAGCAAATGAGAAAGAGGACCAGATAAAATCAACATCGAACGTCGGTGCATCCGATGGATCAATTTTTTTTTTTTTTATTGCTTCGGTGCTCCATCGAAAGGATAATTGTGATGAGCGACAAATCGAATCACTTTTACCAATCTTTCGAGATATACCTATGAAATCGCAAGTCGAGGACATGGGTCCATTTTTCCCGGTCACTCCTACGAATTGCTGTTACAAGTGCATGCGTACCATTCGTGTTCGAATAATTGCCAACTCTGATTAGTTTTCCTATAGACTCCTCGGTTCCACAAGATTTCGAGGCACTTGCCGTTTAAACAACATCCTGTTCTCCGGATTGCGCGGCAGTCCCGACATTCCAACGAACATTTTTAGACGATATCGCGAAAATTTTTCAATAAACCCGATATCCGTTGCGAATTCGGAGATAGGTGTATCGATCTGTACGTTGGCCGTCAATCAAAGTTACAGGCATCAATGCCGAATGGACTACGGATATATATCCGTTATAATTAAAGTAACGTGGTATGTGTGATGGACAACAAAAAAATCGGCAAGAATAAAAAAAATGTATCTAACAATATTAAAAATTCCACTAAAACAACATACCAATCTTTCCAACAAGTTCGTTTCAATAATTTACTATTTCTCTACACTCACAAGCGAAGGAATTATACTGACGTTTCAATTAGCAAAGTGGCGCCGAGTGTATTAAAATCGAGCATTTCACTTGGATAGTCCTGCTTGAGAGCGCAAAAAAAGTCTAATCAGGCTGTAGAGTTTTATATTTTTTTTAACGAACAGGGATCCGTGTTCACCGGCACGGTGCTACTGCTGCTGCGTTATGAAAATTAATTCGGCAACTCGGTATAATGGCTCGGTCGAGGAGGGAAAGTCAAGGGATCTTACCGGATAACGCTTAGTGCCGGGTACACGAGTACCAAGCGTATGCTCCATGAGCGAGCGGCATCTCCGGAGGCGTCTGGACTGCTTATTACGTGAATCGTCGTAAAGGTCGTCGTGGAAGGGTGGTTGGATCGTCAAGCCCCATTCGGAGGGTAAAAATGTCGGAAAAACTTACGAAATAGCCATTTCTCGACGGGAACGAAAAAAAAAAAAATTGGGAGAAAGAGGAGTGTTACACAGAAGCTTAAAAAATACAGCGGTAATGCTCTACAGTTCGTTTGCCTTGGGATCCCACATTTAGTGTGAGTGAAATACACCAGCAGGCAGTGGCTAAACGCGATGCCAAAGGCGCTTGGAAAAGCGAATTACTAGGTAGCGACCATACGGGGGGTGGCGAAATATGACCCGGTTCACCCACGATAATAGACGAGCGCTATTAATTAAGTAGATTAAAGTTTAAGTGGTCGTCATTAGAGGGCCGAGAGTCAGGACAGGAATTGCCGGCTATCTGCTGCTTGCAAGATGGAAGGTGAAGAAGCAAAAAAAGGAACGAGAGCGAAGCACGCAACAGAATTATATAAAGGGACATTGCCGTTCAGCATGTTTTAAGCAAAAATGAGGATGCTTGCTTTGTCCATAGTCGCGATACATGAAAATATATCCTATATTATCAAAGTCAACAGTCTGTACGAGCATCGGTAAATTGGCAGTAATTCATGGTCTTGACATTCGCAGGCAGTTGATACAAATAAATAAAGGATATCAGTTGTGGAGTCAAGCTGTATCCGGTGAGGAAATCCTTGCACGATTGATCTACCTGAGGCGTTACACGTTCGGATAACCACACGAAACAATTTACTGGCTATTTTATCCACTCGACAGAAATTGTTGGGGAAGCGCAATGGCGGTAGTAGTAGTCGTCTTCGTGGTAAGAGACCTTTCTTCGTGGCCACTTTGACTCCACCCGAGCAATTTTGTTCTCTCGCACCCCTTTCTTCTTCTTTTTTATTTCCTTTGCTGTCAGTCCAACGTGGGTCTTTGCGCTCAGCCCTCCCGCAGGAGGGTCCCAAGGGACTTCCGGTTGCCACGATCGTGCGACCAGCCCCGAAGCTCTCGAGTTCTAATGGAGCCGAGCTGAGAAGGCAGCCCAGACACACACACACACACACACACACACACACACACACACACACACACACACACACAAACACACACGCTCTAGGAGAAACGTAACTGCCTTAACAAAAATTGCATTTGATCTTTGCAGCATGCTTTGCACGTGGTGAAAGTAAAATGCTATTGCCGAATACACCGGAAACCCGCGGTTTTCTTTATTCTTTTGTGCCTCTTTCTATCTTTACTTCATTTTCTCATTCTCTCGATATGTCCTTTGTATTTATGAATTAAATGTATTTATTCGGCCATCTATCCCTTTGCAACAAGAAGAATCTTCTATCTGCTCGTATCTACTGTCCTCACTTTCTGGTACTACAATTCTTGTCCGCAATGTCAAAGAGAGAGCGTATTCGTTGGTACAGTTTGTTAGAACCAAAGATTTTATAGGCTCGGTTAGGAAACTGTCTGGATCTCTTCAAGGATAATATAGTTTTGTGTCGTTTCAACTGAGAATCTTTTGATCCGTTGATAAAATTACCAGCTCATCCGCCAGAATCACAAATTCCCCATGTCGATGACCAGAGAAACCGAGTGAGAAAAGGAATGAGGTAGAGAATCGAATCTCAAGGATGGACAGAGGAGAGACGTACGAAAGGGCTAGATCGTCTACCCTCCAATCCCGAGGTCAATAATCGATAGACGGGAGACGAGAGACGAGAGAAGACACTGCTGTTGCTCCGGAGGTCCCGGAGCTCTGCGAACTTCGCCCTTCGCTTTGGTGTTCCAGTACCAATGTCTCATCTCCAACCTTCCTTTATCACTTCCGATGAGCGGCCACTAGACCGCTACAAGAACCATTCGTACGACCCCATAGCGAGTCCAGGACCTTGGCTCCCACGGGACTTTAATAAAATATCTCAAATACCAATATTGTTTTGTGAACATCGCGACCGCACCGACGAGCGGGCAATGCGGTGTCCCTTGGTGAAAGTGAAAATAAATTGATCTTTAATTTTTCTGGGACACTTATGTAATCGTTGGGTCGAATTCATCTTATCCATCGTACCGTATTGGAAATCGAAATACTTACAAACTGAATTTCCACAAACTTCATTAATTCAAAATCATGTTCCTCTCCTTTTACATGATAATTAAAGAGTATATTTAAATTATCAATGGATTTTGAAAAATAATGTTTTTCCTTCGTGAGAGGTAACTTGATTTTCATAAATATGAAAACCTCATGGTGCAAAGTAATTTACTAATGGCTTTCTCTATGAGAAAACCAAAAATTCATCAACGAACTTTCTTATAGAAAAAACTATGCGCACAACTGTGACTGTGGAAATTACTGTGCGCCATTTTTTATTTAAGATACTGTACTCAAGTCTGAACGGAATTCTTTCGTTTCCGTCCCCCTAGTTCTCTGTCTGCTCGCCACATCATACATATATACTATATCTACTATATAAGTTTGACACCAACTTTTTTCCCCTCGTTCCACGCTCCGAGACGGATTTCTCGTTGTTGTACGTCCCTCCAGCCACCGAGACGAACTTCTCGAAGGGAGTTAAAAAAGTTGAGGCCTCGGTGTCCCTTAACGAAGGAGAGAGGCTTAAACAATATACGCTCGGATCTTCTTTTCTATCCCTAAGATTTGGTCTTTCCCACTTCGCCTACTATTCACGTTATTCAGTCACTTCTTCGCCGTCTTACTGTGCACACTGTTCCCTACATTTCTCGCGAAACAAAATCCCACCCGAGGAGAAATCGACGCGAATCCAACACTGTCACGAAATTTGAGATTACTCGATCACGTTGGTTTCATAATTCATCGACATAGCCTGTAGAAGATGAAAAGCATCGAGGGGAATGAATATATCCTTGGGGACCTCGATCTACCCCGCGAAACGACTAAATCTCACATTTTTTTTCATTGTCGTTGAATTTTATAAATTCACGTGAAATGCAACAATGTGAACAATGTAAAAAAGTATCGACTCGAAAACTTTTGGGCACTCGTCAACAACGACACTGCTCGCCGGGTAATATTTGCCTATCCTTTTTTGTTATTCGACATTACTTTGTAGTTGCTCCAGAGATTCCGTCAATATCGGAAACGACCGTGTAAATTTAGATAATTCCTCAGATCCATCTCTAAAATCTCCGTGCAAGTTTCCAAGTCCCGTATGATTTCCCGTAAGCTACGTACATGTGCTTAAAAAATTTTGCGGCGCGACTGGAAGCGCCGCTCCTGTCAAGGGCCCGCGGGCGACTCTGGAGAAATTTGCCCGAGTGCCGTAGCAGAGTGGCCGGAGTGTGTAGCACGAGCCGGGAATTAAACCTGCTCGAGGATGACGAGAGTGATCACGCGTATAGTTACGAAGCGGGAATTAGTCGGCATGTATCGTGGGAGTTGAGATGTTCATGGTGGTTGTTATTTAAATCCCAACGGGTTTCAGCGCGGTACGCGGTAAACTCTTATTCGCTCTTAATCGAAACTTAACATCTCTTCGGGTAGGATACCGAAAAGATAAATTTCAATAAGATGTTTTGCCACCATTTATATTTTTTCATTACATTGGCGAGTCTGGCCCGATATCGTAGCGCGAGGCATCGTGGTAAGCAACATCAATAGAGCGAAAGGTTGCATCGAAGACCCTGTCCGACGCGAATCTCCACCGAGGTATATATCCTCGAACGAAAGGTCGGGACGCCGAGGCATTCCTTCGCCTTCTTGTTCCTTCGCGGAAGAAAAACGAAGAGAAGAGGGCAAAGATGAAAGAAGCGAGATGGGAGAACGAAATATTCGAGAGTAGAATGGAACGAGACTTTCCTCGGAGATTTTCGATCCTCCTCGGTGCACTGACCGCGGTACACTTCCCTCTCCTCTCTTGAATCTTGTATTCTCTACGTTTTATATCTTTTCCCAATGGCAATAATAGAAGAATTTGGTATCGACTCGGTGTCGAGCTTTTTTTCTCCTTTATTCCAGAGGAAGCTTATCCCGATCCTTTCTGGTCTCGACTGCTAATACTATCCTCTCGCAATCCGTGACATTCGAGATACGGGGATACACCTTGCGTGTAGTATTTTTATTTTTTCTCCTGTTCACTTTGCGTTTTTACATTATTGGCCTGGCTATATCAGAAGTTTGTAATTTTCGCTGAGAATATAAATAAAAAAAATTCTCATCTCAAAGATCTCCCAATTCCTATATCGAGCAAATTGTAGTCTCCACTTTTCCGGTACAATTTCACCTTCGGAAGACAGTAATCTTCTTCGCGAAGAACTCGAGAAGCTCGATAACTTTCCCGAGACGCTATTCCAGAATATTGCTGCCTTTGTACCGATGCGTATGTATTATTTACCGAAAATGGCCATCAATACATTGATACAGTACAATACGGTATATTCCAATACTGTCGTATCGACGCGGAATGGAGCTCACCGTGGCAGCACCGGATGTATTATTAATCCCTGTTTAACAATGAGAGTCCTGATGCTGTGACGCAGTCGGAGGGGTTGTAGGAATTCGCAAATTGGACCACACCAAGAGCATTCGTAATTCTCGTGATAGAACGAGACGAGAGAACAGAATATATTCGAGTCTCGACGCGTCGCTGTCTCTTTCGGGCTTCATCAATGATTGATATTTTAGCCGATGTGCCTGTCTGCCCTCGCTCAAACCTCTATTTTCCCTACGCTCCTATATCTCCGACCACCATCGTTACGTTGCCTTCTCATTTTTTATTGATAAGTAACAACAACATGAAATAACCGACTGATCGATGCATGTAGTCAAACAGAACGTGTCTGGAAAAACTGAATTTTTTTCTTTTTTTTTTGTGGCAGGAACTTTGTCCGATTCTGTCGCTTGAAACTACAAGTGCCAAGAGTAGCTGTCCGTTGAGCAAAGATTCTCTTGAAATTAATGGTGTCGAAACTTTATCGCCGTGAACGCGTTTCTCTCTTCAAACTTCTTGTACTCTTCCCCGGTGGAAATGAAGCGTACTTTTTTTCCACAAACTTTTAAAAGGTGTTTCGACTATTTAATCTTTCTCTCTCTCATCAAACCCCTCGAGCGGGCGGCACTCGTCTCTCCGAGGACGCAATGGGAAAGGCAGAGTTTAGTCGTTTCGTCAGGAATAAGAGGATTCGCTCTACTGGTGAAGCGAGTTGCGATGAGTCCATGTAGACCAGCATGGAAAAACCCATCGCGAATGACCCTTACCGT
Source organism: Ichneumoninae sp. B BG-2022a (assembly GCA_030522725.1). Lineage (NCBI taxonomy): Eukaryota > Metazoa > Arthropoda > Insecta > Hymenoptera > Ichneumonidae > Ichneumoninae sp. B BG-2022a. The sequence goes on from JAPYZD010000724.1 coordinate 13,250, forward strand.
GGGCCTCGAGGGCCAAAAATTTAAGTGCATAATTAACCGAGAATGACGAAGTTTCACGCGCTGAAAAAGGGGTCGAGTGGAATTTGTGCTGACTGCATAATTTGCTAGCGAGTGAAACAATGAAAGGGGATCAAAATGAATCATTTGGGATCTTACCCTGCTGGAATTCTCTGAGAGACGCTTTCAATCCGGTAGTTCATTGCCACGCCTCTATACGATCGAAAGTTTGATAGACAAAGTTTGTTCAATGAGGTCAAGCCCTGAGTTCCAATGTGGCTATAATTTAGCGAATAATTGTGATAGCAATTTCTTAAATCGTAAACATCACCCAGGTAGTTTTTACGATTATTTTCGTACATTTCGGTTAATGATTTTTTAGTTACGATTTCGTATTGTTGTTCAGCATTCTCCGACACAACATTTTCCTGGCCGTGTAATTAAGCCGAAAGATGATATAAGACGATGAATAAAGGGCAGAGTACAACGAGGGTGTGGAAGCCTGAGAATGGTTCAAGACATCTAGAATATTTCTGATCGCACGGTTGGTCCAGGCTTCATTGAGAAGCCAGGTATTAAAATCTGCAATGACGGGCTAAAAACGGAGAGCCTGAAAGAGAGTGGGATTAATGAAGAAATGAAAAAAATAAAGAAAAATAGGGGGAGCTCAACGGGAAGAGAACGGAGCCGGTCTGACCCACTACTCTTCAATTTCATCAACCCTCTGGAGCAGTTCTCCGACGAGTCAGCGGAGCGAGCTTTCACCCTCGAGAATAAGGGCGTCCGTCAAACGTCTTGTTACGAGAGCAAGGACGCTCCTTCGCGCACCGCAGTTCTCGGCTCATTGGCTACGTGCTGTTATTTTCTCGGGACCACTTCGAATTCTCCATTTCCCACTCCTTCACCACGCCGTGTACAGTACTCATCTATTCAAGTTCGACGAGAACCTAATATGCTTAATAGTGTGACAGTGCCCTTCGGAACTCGGTTGTTGCTTCGTTAATCTATCAAGAACACAAAGGACAAACTACTGTCTATATTATTCGTCAGTCACAATCAACACTGACATTACGATACCAACGACAATGAAAAAGACCAAAAAGAAAATCGTAAAAAACCTTTGACATGTGTTTGTGGCCATGTTTTTTTAGTAGATTGTTCTAGGATATTTTTTTCGATGTAAATGTTTCTGATGTAACCCGAAATATGTTCACAGGGGGGCGCCTTTGTCGCTGTTGCGTCGCCTGTTATAAAATGCATTAAAAAAAAAGCTTGAAAAAGAAAAAAAATCAAAAGTAATTTTGTAAAAAGTAATTACATTTCGCCGCTTCAGCCGCAGGTTACTCTGTAGCTTTGCATGCTTTGTTCCTATGGCGGAATAGTTTAGATATAGTGTAGCGGACTACATAAATACTTTTTTTTTATTCATTTTTTTTTACCGTGCCCAATCTCTTTTTTCACGTGGATAACTCGCCAGTGGCGCATGGTAACATTGTAATCAACAATGTTTTTTCACCACATTTTGACATTCATTTCCGAGATAAATTTTCGCAAAACATGTGTTTCGTTCAGAATTCCACCTAAGTAATTTTTGTTTATGCCTGAAATTTATTTGTTTCGCCCCCGTTCCAGAGGTCGTAATGAGTGCTAAAATTCTACGCTGCTCCGTTATGAATAGTGGGATATACGGAGATGTATATGATACGTCGAATGAAATATAACAATGATGGCGAAACAATGGAATTAGCGTTTTTCCGAGCCTCGCTGGTGTCTTTCGACCAAATCGTTTTGATCGAAAGAGCGAGAAACCGAGAGAAATTACGGAAATGACGACGAGGAAGTTGGATTCAGGCACGATGCAGCGTAAGTTCCGTCCCCAACGTCGTGAGCCAACAGCATCCAGCTATGCTAGGATGGTAACCCAGATTTAATTAAAAAAACTGTTGGTAATTTTTATTAATTCTTCGCTGGAGAATAAAATTGGGATCAATCCTTTTTTTTCTTTCCAGCCTTTCGCACAACTCGTACTTTTACGTACCCTCTCTGGATTCTCGCTGTTTTCTCTGTCTCTTGTTTTTCATTTTTTCTTTCCTCTTTTTTTTCCCAGAGCTTTACGGTCCTTGGCGCAGAGTGTGTCGCTGGTTCGTCGGTCCGTCGAACAAGTATAAGTGAAGATAGGGATGTAGAAGAGGCGGATAGGGCGAAAGAGTGGAAAGAGTGTAGTCGACGGTAGTCACTGGGAGGGTGAGGAAAGTGAATGATATGTAAAGAACCAGAGCGCGTTACACAGGGGAAACACGGTGAGCGAAGCTTTCCGGCACTCTGCGTACATACGTGTTGCCTCTCTTAAAATGTCTCGTGCTACGAGCTACCTACCGGCGAGAGTATACTTCTCACGACTTTCACGTACATTCTAACGAGCCTTTCCCTTTGTAAGTCCCTTTGTGAATGACGCGGAAAAAAAACGATTTCCGAATTATCGTTACGGAGACTTTTTTTTTTTTTTTTTTTTTTTTTTTTTTTTTTTTTTTTTTTTTTTTTTTTTTTTTTTTTTTTTTTTTTTTTTTTTTTTTTTTTTTGTTTGAGAGCGAGGATTTTTCCACACTTTTTGTTTCTAACCAGAAACAGAGCGAGCCACGTTGACTGCGTAAGGGATACTTTTTTAGGTAGGTCGTCGAGTGCTTAACGTTTGAGAACCAATCGGGACCTTGCAATCTGTATAATGGCGCTTGGTCCGGGGAATTTCGTATGACAAGTTGATCGTTTATATCCGCGTCCAGACAATGGAAAAGGTACTGTGGACAAAGCTGTTTCGCCGGTTGTTCGATAGGGATTCGATGCGAGAGCGAAGAGATCTTCTTTGGGTTTGAGTTTGCAAACAGCTATAAAGGACCTTCGGCAAGTAGACCGTTGCTGTTTGTGCCGCGGAGCGTACCTACGCCGGGGAAGGGCCGCGTAGTGCACCCTCAGGTGCTGTTCCGTTACCGGAAGGGCTGGTCTGGCAACCCTTTCGTAGTAATAATCGGAAACGACACCCCGGAGAGTCGACTCCTGCCACGGACGGTATTAGAACGAATGGCAATAACGGGAACGATGCATACTAACGATGTTTATAACCCGGAACTAGGCATTTACTCTCTATTCTCTCGCCTTCTATAACTCAGTATTTGTGGATTCCTGGACATTTTCTTAGTAAATCTTACAAATTAAATAAAAATTTAACCAATTACGCTCGTGTACAATTAAATCCTTTGCAGATCAGTGCATTGAATTGTAACTTTTGCTGATCTACTTGGAGAATCCTTTCATAGGCACACTGAATGAAAAAATTCATAAAAATGTGATGTGAGCCGGGCGTCCGACTGAAATTAGCTTTGTGTAATTAATAACGCAGTAGAATTCGTGCTACGTACCCGGGTATGCCCTTCCACCGAAAAGATGAAAGTAACTTCATTCAACGGCGAATGCGGGCTCGGTATTTCGCAATTTCATTAAGCTCTTTTATTTCGCCGCTGCAACGCTATGTATTTCCCTGGCAGCTTTTAGCCTCTACCGTGGTTCGGTAGTCATGCGTGCTCGAGTCGACGAGACAGAGAAATCGACTTGCCGCCACGATTCGTTGACGTGTGTGTAAGCACCAAAAAAACTCGCTCCATCCGGGACAAACGAATGTGGTTGGTGTGCGAATTCCTTGTAACCCATTACTACTACTGTTGCAACCGGGCAATAAATCACTTTTGTGCGATTTGAGGATTCGGCTACTTTTGGCACATGCTGGAATTCAATCCACTCGCAAATATCCTCTTTTGTTAGCGTGGTCAGCAGAGTGAAGGATCGAGTATTCACTACAGTTTGCGTAACAGCGCGACTCTACGGATTTGTCACTCTCCGACTGTTTTTACATAATCACAAACGTGATTCAATCGAAACGGAGCAAACGGCAGGTACCGAAAATATTTTTCTACGTGACTCAGGTTGAGATGCAGTATTGTCGAGCCAACCACGCTTCGGGATTGTTGTCGAGCCAGTGCACCGGGTAGAGGATGGGCTCAGCGGCAAAAGCCAGTGAGAACGAACGGAATTTAGATTGCTTATTAAACGACGAATAAATAATCTCCGGCAAGATTGGTGGCGCGCTGTGGCTTCGCGTCGGTTGTGGCTTCGCTTTTCTTTTCGTCGGTGAAAATTCGTTATGGCTCGCTGAGAGTTTTCAAGTACACGGCAAGGCGGTAAAGTTGTGCGCCGTTAATGAAATTTCGTTAACCTGTTTCGATCAATGGCGGAGACTGTCCAATCGAAATCTTTGGTCAACTGTGAAAAGGAACAAAAAAATTAATATATATATTTTTTTTTAGAAAATGTTTGCCAGCGAACCTCAACTTTCCACCTTGCTGAACACTATAATATTCCCTCATCCACGAAAGTACTCGTTAAACCGAGAAAAGGTTTGGGTGATGCTCTCGCAACAATCCCTTTATATACCCGATGTTTAATTTGAAACGCCAGACGAGGGAGAAAGATAGATACGTCTGCAACTTGGCCATTGTATCTCGGTCTCGGTACAAAGGGCCGAAACATGCTTTTGTTGTAGGATAAAAGTGGCGAATATGCCGCTCCGATTTAACATACAAAAGCCACGCAAAAACGGTGTTCCATGTTCACCACTTTTATCCTATAATGAACCAGAGTCGTTTCAACAAAAGTTTTTCCGACCTAAAACAAGTTGCAATTCAAGTCCCATCGTGTGAGCTTGATAAAAAAAAATGAGGCGCGCCCACCGTTGATGGAAATGAATTATTAAAAATTATTTTTCTCTGCCTGAATCTGCGAGATAATGTCGAAAATCTTCGCGGCCTAATACGCGTTCCAGCGAAACAGCTGATGTAGGCTATGTTGCGTGATACGCGTGCATAGCAGACCGGATAAGAGCCTGAACATTGGTCGGACGGAGCGCGGCGCGCGCGCGCGCTGACTCGATTCTTTTGTGGTAAATAATTGAGACATGAAATACGAACGGGTGAGAGAGTGGCGACGCACGCGGGTTTTGACGCGAGCATTTCATTGTTTGGAGGCATCTGTCATCCAGGCCTCGTTACTGCGAAGGAGAGCGAGAGAGAGAGAGAGAGAGAGAGAGAGAGAGAGAGAGAGAGAGAGAAAGTATGTATAAGGGAGAAGATAGGGCGAAGGGATGGAAAGGCTTATGCCTTGCTCACCGAGAGATTGCGGGAAAGCGGGAAAGCAGTAGATATAAGGTGTGCTTAAGCCGAACCGGAGGATTAGTACTGTTCGCTCTTGAGAGCAATGCTCTAAAACTCCCTTTCTCCATTCGCCTGTGCTGTATACATAATAATATATGCGAGCGCGACTAAAACGCGCGGGTCATCTTCATTTTCACTTTGGTATTCCGACTATGAATATTATATTTTGTAGCCGAAGAGTGGCTCAAACCGAATATGCAATTTATTTTCTGACGCAAGTGCTCGATTGTTCTTTGAGCTTCGTCGTGAATTTAGTATCGCATCCACGAGAATTTTCTTGCTCGCAGAACCCTATGAACACTATAAATTCCGGTACCTGTAAGAGGAAAAGCCACTAAACGAAGAGTATCGTTATTCGCAGAGGTAAAAATTCACACCTATCGATATTCGATAGTCGATAGACTCGAAATACTCAATATGTTATAGCTTATAGCTTACAGCTCGGGAGGAGAAAGAAAAACCGATGGCACCGATGCATCCGGAAGGGTGTGTGCAAATGTGAGTCACATACGTGCCAGACATCGTACCGACATATCTCCGCGCTGTAACGTTCCTCCTATCGCCAGGATAGCACATACGTCGCCTCGCTATTTATTTTCACAGACGTTTTTTTCCGCATTCGAAGTATCACTTGGCGTGCCCCGTTAACTGAACTAAAAAATACTGGCGGGGACAAATGGAGGATAGCACTCGATGAATCGACCATCCGAGGAAGTAGTAACTTTCGATTAAAATACTCAGGATACTCGAAATACTGATTTTTCCATTCTTCATTTAAACAGCAGAATGAGAATTTTGTAATATTTGAAAGAAAAAAAAAATTAAAAAATAAAAAATAATGGTTAAACTCTCAGAAGCCATCGCGATTCCATCGACGCAACTGATCGAACCGTGACTGAATGGCCGCTTGTATGATAATGCGCCCCTGCCGCCAGAGAATTGAGATTGGGTTAAACAAGAGGAAAGTGGAAAGAGACTGAACCCACCCCACCCTGCAACAGAGGCTGTTGCAGTCGGTTTCGAAAACGAGCGATCGTGAGCACCGAATCCAAGCGGGTACAGCGTACTCCAGAGGGCATTTCGAAATTAGTGGATTCCTGCATACCAAAGCCGCTGCAAATATCCTGTATCGTTGGTACGCTGTACCAACCATACCGACGGTGCTACACAGTCTATCCTACCTCGTACGATATAGCGTAGAGCGAGTCTCCGGGACGTACTGCTAATAATTCAGGAAGAACGGGCGTACGTGTAACGGCCCACGCTCGAATGCAGCGCAGCATCTGAAACATCGCAGTGGCACTGCCAGTAGGTACTACTGTTGCTCCGAACATAACGTGGAAGCAAGCTTGGAACTGCGGAACGGCTTTGTAAACATGTTGCATGGGCGTTAGGTACACGAAAGCAATTACCGATAGGCGGGAGGGGTAGATTCTGCCCCGGGGCAGACATTCTCGAATCTCCAACCGTGACGAAGAACAACCGAGAAGTGCAATGGTACAAATTTATAAAGACCAAATAATAAGGTGAAAATTAAAATGGAAACAAGTAGAGAAAGGACAGGGGGTAGTACAGACCACGTTACAAGGAATCGCAAAAAAAATGAACGGAGGAAATTGGAAATATTGGAACGGAGAAGGAAGTGCAAATAGCACGTTCAGCGCACACCCAGGGGGTCTTCGCGTGAGTAGTCGAGCTTAAGTCAGCAACGTATACATGCTGTGCTCCCGAGACAGAATGGAATATAAGGAACACTGTACTGGTCGAGGCTACCGCAGCGCGATGAGACCCGGGGAGGAAAGCTTCGTTCCAGTCTCTCGTGTTTACAATCAACCCTTTGTACTTTTATTTCGCTTTACTTACCCCCCCCCCCCCCCCCGGGCATCGGTCGCGCATGTCCCACTCTCGGCCACCCTCCAGTTCAGTAACTAATCATTCCTAATCGTCCCCGAGAGATCTCTGCATTCTTTTTATACATCATTCTACGAATAAAACTTTTTAATACGGGTGGAAAGATAACTTTTTTTTTGCCGAAGCACTCTTGGCAAATTTTACATCAATTAGTATGCGTATTTTTTTTAGCCGATATGAAAGGCCCTCTGATCGACTTGCGTCAGATCGTACGAACGGAAAGTGAGTTTCTCTCTTCGATGGGAGTTGATGATTACAAACTTGCGGAGTTGACGCAGAAAGCAGAAAGTTGATATTTACGCGCGTAGCTGGGTCGCGTGCCCTTGGGGCATAATGCCAGGCGCATAGCAATACATTCCGGTGGGCCCGGACTCGTTCGTTCACTTTCCCACTGGATAGTAAAACCCCTTCGGCAGGACAGCCCGTCCGCACCCCTGTCTACCGTATCGAGTCTGCCGCGAATATGTCATTGATAAACACCTATATAACGCTATGCTATCTTAAAAGGGCTCGTCTGCGGCAACCGAGACTTTTACTCTCTTCGTAAAAATCGCCGGCAACCTAATCCCATCCTCTGGTCGGTATTATTTCGACACCATATTTCTAATTCAACGATTTACGATTATCTGTATTTTTCCGCATTGTTATTCTGGTGCGAGAGATAAAACTAACTGATTAAGAAAGAAATCCTGTATTTGGCGCATAAATGAATTACCATTGAAACTTCACCTTGGTGAAAAGTTGATGAATGGTGTGTCTGTATCGAACGGTCCGCTTTGCACAGCGAATCGGTGTCGCTTCCGTCGATATCGATAACGTACTTTACTTCCATAAATTTTATCACTGTAATGGAGAACCTGTCGACGCAACCCGTAATAAATATTATGAATATGAAACATCGACGCTGTGACCATCCATATTCATTTCGAGTAGACAGGGGCCACTCTCTATTTCTATATATTGTCAACCACTCTGTCACGCTCGCTCGCAACTTGCGTACCACTATATTTCCCCTTTATTCGATTGCAACTCGTCGCGCTGTACACACTGTATATATATTTGCGCCCGGTATCAAAATTCATATGGTTATGTCATTCGTTACGTCATTCATAAAATATATATTTTAAAAAAATGATTTTACAAACATTAAACTTTCAATGACGATCATAATCGGTACGGCAAGGCACCATATAAAACTTTCTTCTTGGACACTATACGATAATGCCTCTAAAGGGAATAATCGAGAGTAACAAAACTCGCTCAAATGCGAGTGATATTAATAATAGTATACAGTGCTGGATAAGGAGAAATCGAATGTGGAATATATTCCATTTGTAGAGTAGCGTGATGAATAATTTTCCCGAGCGAACAATCGAAACCCTCGTGAACCTCAGCCCGGTTCATATTCTATTCCCTTTCGGAGTGGATCACAAATCGAATTTTCGTACGAATACGAATTATTTCCGTCTCAGCGGTACTGCGGCTTACACTAAAACGCGAAGCGTGGATTCTCTCGTCCTCTTTCATGCTCGCCGGTGTGGCCTCGTAATAAAGCCCCGATCTTCGAGATAACGGTAAGGGCCGCTCCCACCGCTCCGCTCCGCTCTGCTCGCACCGCTGGCTCGTAAAACGCTTTACTTTTGCAGTAAAAGAAACGTTAATCTACTCTTGGACTTTCGAGCTTTGTAGCGGCGTCACTTTAACATTATGATCAACCGTGCCAGTGGACGTTGGAGCGCGAATCAACGCACGCCAGGCCATTATCGGCAACGTTTACAAACACACCTCAGTGCCTCGGACGCACTTTGCAATTGATAACAAGCATCGGGAGACTCGTAATTATCATACCGATAAGTATCAACGATGTATGAGTCCCCCCCCTCCCCCCCTCCGGTCTTGCAGGTCTCATTTTGTCGCTATGGAAGCTCGTACAGCCACAGGAATTTTTTATTTATTTATTATATTATATACCGGCCAAGGCCGTTTTTACAGGAAAATAATATAAAGGTGTGCACATTCGCGCATAATTTTTGCCCATTAAGCAAAGAATCTATATAAGCATTAAACAACAATACCTCACAATCTAAACCGTTAGAGCCGCGGACGCAATAACAGTGCTGTACAGAAAGCACTACGAGGAACCCCAACTATCTGCGCTATATCCGTAAATTCATTGGCTAGCCTAGTAATGCGTGGGATCAAACTATTATAACCGAAATTCGTAAGTTGCGTTCGTGAGCGAAAAAGTTCCGGGTTCCTAGTCTGCCTAACTGGGACGTGGTAGACAAACTCTCTAAGCAGATCAGGACAGATAATGGATCCATTCAACAGATTAAAGAGGAGCATGAGATCTGTCGTTCGAGCATGGGTTCGTACTCATGATCCCGATAATCCATTCAGGCCTATTCAATCTATACGCAACGAATCTCAAAAATTTGTGCTGCACGAGTTCCAGACCCAGTATTGAGCACTGCGTATACGGGTTCCATATTGGAGATGCAGAGCCGTATACAAAACTTTTAACGCTACTGAATCCTCAAATAAAGCTGCCGTTCGTTTATATAGCCCAGTATTCTCATAGCCGCGCTTAAGATGTTCCTTTGATGCTCACCGAATGTTAATTGACCCTCCAAGGTTACCCCAAGATCACGAATCGACTTTAGTAGTCCAAGAGTCACTCCGTTGATTGCATAGTTAAAAACTAACGGTTCTCAATTTTCATTTTTCAAACTTCTTATCGAACCAAACTTGAATTGATCCAACCAATGATAAGAGACACGATGAGAATTCGTTCGTCTTCCATTTACCGTGGGATTCATGGTAATTTGGGTCGCGCTAGTCTTTCGCGAGCAAGGAGGTAAAGGGGATAAAAATCCATCGATAAAAGCTCGGAACACGTACGCATACGTACGCCGTCATGCGCGTTACCGGTGGGTAATTTTACTGCGAGGGAAAACGATGTAGAGACAGACGCGAGTCACGTAATATTCTCGACGTAACGCCCTCCGTAATTTTTCCGACTCTCTGGCTGTTGGCCAATGGTTACGGAAACGCGGAAGGTTGAGCACTCGACATAAGAGAAAGAAAATACGAGTGCGAAGTAAAGAAATTGAAAAGGAATTTCCACCGAAACAGCCAGGGGGGCAACTCTCGATCGTGCCTCGGCCAAGACAGTACCGATATTTTTAGCGATTAAGGAAAGAGACCAAAATTGAATTGCCACTGTTCTCCATCGTATTCCCACGCCGCCCCTCGAACACGCGATTTTCGCCGGTCGCAGTTTCCGTTGGCAACAGGCCAGAAAATATACAAGTGTGGGAGCTCGGGCGTGGGGAATATATAGAGGCTCGGTGAGGAATCGCGCCACAACTATACCGGCGCACTCACCGATGCCGGGGACGACCCTCGAAAACGTCGGGTAAAACTGCGAGCGAAAGTGCCAGCCGATAAATATCGAAACACTTAGCTTCTGTTTTGATAGTGGCTGCACCGACGCGGGCCCTCCCACGTTACGGGCCTTTTCTCTTCAGCCTTGACGCGTATATACAGTATTAGCGGAACGGTATGCAACTCGAGATTTTAACCGAGAGATTATCATGGCCATGTAACAGTAGACCTCTTGCACTTGGGTAAATATAATGTTTTCCTCTCGAGTCTCTCTTCGTTCTATGTTGAGGGAAAGTTCCGCCCGGGAACAGCGTACATAAATCCTGAGCCAAGTTTGGCCCGATAGTTCGATCAAACTGCGCGATGGTGTACAATAGGAACAAGACACTCTAAGCCTCGCGAAGTCGTGTCTTGCGGACACGATGCACGCAAAGATCTTAACCGTAGTCTCGGGAATGCAGCGTTGTGGGTATCTATACCACGGGGAAGTTTGCAGACAGAAATTTTCCGCCTCATCTTAATGTCTCGATCAAGGATTGAATTTTATACACGTACTTGCGTGCGTATGAGGAGTATATCACTGTTGGCTCAATGTCTCGTGGTTCTCCTGGTGGGAATTACATACAAGGACAGGGACCGGTGGTGCTGCCCGACGTTGGGCGAACCAACGCCGCTCCGATGCTGGCCCTAGGTCCGATTTCCAAGGCTTCTATTGTTGGCTAATTTCTTATGCCGATACTTCCGATGATGGAGGAGCAGAGGGGAGGGTCTAATTTTAAACGACGTTGAATAGGTCGGCTCATTCGCTATGGCCCCGTGAATCGTCGGTCTTGCGGTAACGTCGGAAGAGGGACGGTGGGTAACGGATATCCTATTATCCATTAACGCGTCGCTGCCACGCGATACCGACAGGAAACTCCCAGCAGTAGCGTCAACGGTGCCCGACCACCAACCCCCCCGACAACGACACAGAGACCGGGTACCGCCAGAGGAACCGGCGAGAGAGGCAAGGGATGATGGAGAGTCAGAGTTTATCGATTTCGTCCGGCTCCGCGGCTCTTTAATATTTAATTTTTTTGATATTTTCCCAGCAAATTCCGACTGACATTCCGCAATCGATCCACCATCCAGCCGTGTACCGGCTCGCCCACGTATTATTCAGCACTCTATCCGAAACGCGGTATATTTCTGTCATCCGTGAGATTATACGTGTCTGGATGGTTGCGCAAATTTGCTATACTGTGCTTCATGGTTGAGAATCAAAAAGGCGTAATTTTTATTCTCCGCCATCGATATGCATGTACATAAGCCCGTGTTAATTTTCGATATACAAGTGTGTCGTTTGTGTGCCCGTGTGCGTTTTGTTCCTGCCACTCGGATTACTCTAATTTAGTCAGAATCCAGCCCGAGTATCAGACGTTCGAGATGGTTCGCTCGTGTGTGGGATAGATATAGCACAGAGCTAACACCCTCATCCTTGACGCAACCCCCTTCCACCGCTCACTGAATAACCAATGTGTTTAATGGAAATTCAATTAACCCGGTCGAGAACCCCGCGGGGTCGACGTCCCCGCACGGTTTCCTATCTATTTCGATTCTGTCAGTCTCAATCTCGCGTATAGTCTCTGTCGCCATGCGACTTTCGATATCACATTCGGATATCCCAGCCAGTTGCGCGATATCCGAACGATTGTCGATGATAGCCACAACGAAACATCGCCGGTAAATTCTCTTCGTACGCATGAATGTCGTCGAGACTATACAGGGCGAGGGAGCGCGCGATCTTATCTAATTAAAATTTATCGTCCCTGATTGGCCGCACGAAAGGTTGCTCTAGGGGAGTTCTACCGCATCGAGGCTTCCACTTGATTCCCATAATTCTGGCAATGGCTTTGGATAGCCTCCATCCATCGAGTTACTCGTTTACTCGTTTAACATTCCCTGAGTGTCATTATGTCACAATTCAACGAGTTTACGGTCAATGTCATTATTACGTTTCCAATGAACTGTTGTCATGATGATTCCAAACGTAGCAATGATTACCGAGGATGCAACGGGCAAATATATATATATTTTTTTAATGCAATTGAAAGACGTGAGTTTGTCGATTACGGCTGTGGCCGCGTTCCATCGAGGTACCTTTCTTCTTTTTTTTCCATTATCTTTTTCTACTTTTATTGCCGAGTGGGAACAACGCGAAAACTTTCCACTGATTGGACGTTGGATGCAATTAAATTGTCAGTGTGACTGGCAGTCGAAGGAGAGAACGGAGGCAGAGCAGAGAAACCTCGCCGAGTCGCATTATCAATGTAAGTCCAAGTGCTTTTATACCACAGAGGATAATTTAATTCGAATTGTTATTTTCCTCCCCATTGCTTCATCTATCTGAGTGGAAATTTATTTAAATTTATCAATTTCACGCTATTTTCCGACAAACACCTCGAACCCCGTAACTATGAGAGTCGATAAAACGCAGCGCGGCATCCGAGTTTTTGAGAAAATTTTGGAAGCATCCGCGGTTAGAGACTTATCCCGCAAACACTCCGTACAACCCCGTCGCGTTCGCTTCAGCCCCGAGCTAATGCAAATCTCGATGAAAACCCAGCAGTCTCTGGCGCGAATGGTCGGCGTCCCGGACGACGCATTTTCGCGTTCCTTGAACACCATCTCATTTACGTAATGCCGTTTGGCGTCGTCTGGCGCGAGGATTGCACAAAACCACGAGCGTGGCTCCCCGATTTGTTAATACTATCGCAGTCACTGTAACATATTAGGTGCTAAATAATTTTCCAATAAGCATATCATCCTCGTCCTATCTTCATCGGTCTGGCGCAGGGCAAGTTAAAACGAATCGACGAGTGATGCATTAGAGGATGATGCATAGCGTACGGCTCGACAGTTTTCTTTTCTTTTTTTTTTTTATCGGAAAGCGATAGGAGAATGGCCGAAGCTCGCTACTGACCATGTACCGCCGGTATATACACAGCCATCCCCGGTATATCATCCCATGTAACGCACCGGGCAGAGGCTGTAAACCAGGAGTTGCGAACAAATCAATGTGAGTGCCGGACGAAAGGAAATGGCGCAGCTTAGGGCTTCCGTCTACCTATATTGGAGATGCTTTTGGGAGAATCGCAGCGAAAGTGGTAGAAAACGATAGAGAATAGGAATTGTCGGTGAGAGATGTAAGATAAACGTAATCCGACCTCTTATTAAGTTTAACTGCGAAAGAAGAGAGACTGCACGCAATGTGCGATGACGAGCAACACTGGAAACTATCAATCCATGTGTCAATAAACAATGCTCCCGCGGGAAAATTGTGGTATCCTAACAGTGTCTAGCCTCGAACCGGAAAACTCGAGCAGACACCTCTGGAAAGACTGCACTATACATCGTGAAAGAGCCGGGAACGAACGTCGACGAGCGAGGACGATGGGTATCGTCTCAGCAGGAGCAAAGAGCCCAAGATGCGGTCTAGAGGAAGAAAAATATTTCGAATGGGCTGTGGACGGGGGGGGGGGGGGGGGAAAGGGCGAAAAGGAGCCCGGGGCCCCCACCCGGGGGGGGAATAGTCCGTATTGCCCCTTCCCTTATTTCTGACGCAAGTTTGGGCTGCACTGCCATTGGCAATCTGCCGCTTTTATCATAATCACTTTTCTATTTTCTAACTCGCTTTTTGCGAGCATCCTCCGTTCGGTCCACCTCACTACCGTTCTTTACTCACTTGAGATTCCTATAAGGTACATGTTTGAAAACTTTACGAATGAAAAGCTCCACGAGCGAGCTTCCTCAAGACCCTGCAGAGGATCCTTCGAGAGTTTCTCTTCTTATAACACGTATACTCGTGCGGACTTTATAAAATGCTTTTCCACCTCTCGTTCGAGTGTCCGAGTCAACCCGAGGGAAACGAAGAGTGATCGTGGAAAAATAAATTGTTGATGAGTACGTGAAAAGTTTCGTTGGAAATAATTTTTATCTTTCAAAGCCGGATAAGTGATAAGTGATAAGTAGTGACTATCGTAATACATAGCGGGTGTGTATGCAGTAGTCGTTCCGGAGATGAATGATGACCAGCGGTTGGGATTCTCGTACAAAAAGGGTTTACGCGGGCGATGCGTTGCATCGATAAGTCGCACGGTTTATCGGCAAGCCACACACAGGTCAATGGCATCAGGCTGAGAGAGCTTAGTAGTGAATGGCTATTGAGCGAGCAGCCGTTTAGAGCAGGCAAGGTGCCATTGTCGAGTCCAGACATCGCGGAAGTTAGCTCCGGGCTACTAGTAAATCTCACGGATTCGCTTCGCTTCTCCGAGACTCGGTCGGTCTCGCCAATGTTACGTTGATCTTTGGAATCCTCTCGGGGTTCGGTGACGAAAGTTAGCCTTATCCACCTCGTCAGATGTTCGAGAATTGCATGCAACACGTCTGGGAGCCGCTCTGAAACGCTCGAAACCTCTTTCCTCTGACCATAAGTCTAACTCGGCGCCTCCCGAGTGAAAGATCTCATGCATCTTTAACTCGCAGAGAGATCCCAATCCACGAACCGAATCGCGCACGTATTTTCGACAACGTCTGGAATAAATGTGCGGATGCAGTATGTTGAGAGGATTTTACTTTTTTTTCTTATACGTGACCACTACAAACTGTAAGATTCAGTTGAAAGAGAAATTATAATTGACACGATTCGCCTCGTGTATGGCAAGCGATGAAAATACAGGTCAGACATATTAACACGAGAAGAGATAAAGATAGAAAAAAGGTTGAATCAAGAGGAAAATAATAACGTTAAAAGAATATAGAATGAGTTATTTAAGCCTTCATTCGACGCTTAGCATATTCATACTGTGCGGCGAAGCTATTCGCGGAGTTTTCCGGTGTCTGACCACCATCTCTCGCACCCTCTACATATTCATGAGAGTCCCGCCGATGCCGGGTGGCTCACTTGCTGCGGGGTCTGGGAGGCACTGCGAGCTAGTGGAAACGTGTATGGGGGTGTGTCGTTCGCCAAGTCCATCCGGGCCAGTGGAGAAATAAACAAGGAAGCGTTTCGGTCGCAATGCGCCGCCGCTCGACGGTCACGTCCAAGAAATACCGTCCCTCGTCTTCGTTGGCTCGATGCGAGATCCATTCCGCTCTGTTAGGTCGAAAGAAATATCGCTCGTACGAAAAGAGGATGGAGAGATTCGATTTTCCATTCAATTTTTCCCTCGAACCACCTTGCCGCGCGGCTCGTCACCATATTCTTCTCTGTCTTCCCGCGAAGCTCCGCACGAAAGTGCAAACCAATCGAGCGAGTGACACGACCGCACGGTCAGACCCAGAAGAACGTCATTCGTCTGACGTTGGCTGGTTTCAGTTTGCCATGTAATATGCACGACCGATACGAAAGGAAAACTTGTCGAATATATCATTCCACCCGATATCCACTCGGATGGGGCCTTTCCGAGACAGCCCGTGCCGCGACATGGCCACTCTCCTATACCATTCCATACCACCGCCACCGCCGTCGCGCGAGAACTTTATTCAATTTCGCGTGTCGGTCAGGACGATAAACAGCCTCTACGTGCAAACCGGCATCGCCTCCTTTCATACAGGATATAACGGCCTCGAGAAAACATCTACTTTACACGTACGCTTTCCTATATGCATCAAGTAGATCGCGTTGTACGATTTATTAGTTCGATGCATCATTTTTTCTCCGAGGCATCAATATTCGTTCCCATATTGTTCTGTAGCTTTTGATATATCGTAAACCCTAGCATTTTAACGGTGACTTATCAGCTCGAGACAAAAATTTAACAAGATATCTCTAAGAATTGCTGCTGCGTCAGCGGAAGGGTTATTGAGATGTTTCTATTCCAATCTCCACGATATATTATTTTTAGGAGGCAAGCAATATTTTATCTACGATAAATCTGCAACAGTCTTTCACGAAGCTTTTGCACGCAAACGGCATTCTTCGCTTCCCCTAGATAATAATCGATAGAGCGAAGACATTCAAATGCTCGATTGGCCCCGGTTGGGAGTGCGAATCGAGGGCGCAAGACCAGCCGCTAGCATGACCAGGCTGATATAGACTTGACTACGCGTAAAAGTTTAATGCCGAACGTAAATCCGTCTGCGACCGGAAACGAACTACGGCCCACATTCTCGGGGTACTCCAGCGATCGCTCGTAAAAGCACGAGGAGAAATTGTGTTACTCTTCGATAGATTGCGAAAAGTCTTTCTTTTCCAGGACAATCCTTTGAATCGGCAATGTTTCCGTTTCTGTACGAATAAAGTACGATTTGCCTCTTTGATTTACAATAAACGACTCAACAGATTCGCTCGATCATGACGTTCGTATTCCAATGTGGGTCTGTTGGTTATAATGTGCACTTGCTCGGATCTGGGCCAAGCCTGTCGTGCACCAGCGCGATGTATTAACAGTCGGCCAGACAAACCCACATGGAAAATTGGGAACGAATTCTCGAATCAACTGATAATCGATGCAAGTGATTTTCAATTATTGAAAAAAATGGAACAAAAGATTTTCTGCTTTTCAGTCAAACTGACAGAAGTGATATTGTTGGTGGAAAACAATTGCGTATGATGCCGTAGTCGGGACGAGACCAACCGGGGATTGGCTCTTGTCGAGCGGTGCGATCGTGCGCCGGAAGCACTCGTTCAAATTTAAAATTCAACCATCTGGATTATGCAAAGCGACGAGAGAGCGGAGCAGGCCAGTGACTCGGGGTTAAAGCACGGTGGAGGGGCGGGGGGGGGGGGGCAGGGACAGCGACGAGCCGGGGAAACCGTCGAAGCAGCGGAAAAATTGATTCGAGCGTTCGAGCGCGAGAACCAAAATATGCGGACGGTTGCCCGCCTATGTGGATTTCCGTTCGAGAACTCTATCCATCGTTCGAGCGTATTCGGGACGTAAAATTTTGTTCGCTAAACGCTCGCGGCTATTCCCGTGGCTTGGGCTGTTTGCGAATGTTGTTCGTCACTGCCCTATTATCTGTTTCGCAGTGTTTTCCGAATAAGGCCGATCGATCGATCCACCCGGAATCGACGAGAATCGGATGTTCGCAGATGAGTTTCGAATCGAGCGAGCAGGCGCCTTTTTTTGAATAAATTCAATCTTCGTCTAGTTTCCTTGCTAATTCGGAATAAAAGCCGTCCGCCTTTGACGTCGACACGACCGCAAAGACTTTCCGGAATTTATATTCAAAAAGACCCGCATCGCGAAGACGGGAGAGAAAGCTTTCATCTCGTTACGGATTTCGTCTCGTCTCCCTTTGACTCGTTCGCCTTTTGGACTCTTCTGCATCGTTAGAATTTAACGAAAAAGTCGACGAGGACCAAAAAAAGCACGTCGGCATATCTTATCGTCGTATATCTGGGGATTAATTAGTCAGGTCCCGAGAACGTTCGGATAATTGGCTGCAAAATTACGAGGAAAAGGCAAAGGCGTCCTTAACACGTAAGTCTGAAGAAATTACCTCGTTGAAGCAAGTATGATACCAAGTCAAGTCGGATATTGGTAGTTGGCAAGAGACAATTTTTTTCACATTGATCTTTTATAAGCAGGAAAAGATGCAAATTGGAACTTAAAACGTTTCGCCATTACAGCACCTGTGGAAAAATATGTTAATAATAATTGAAATAAATGTTAATAATAATTGAATTTCTGTTGGGATTTTTCAAATAAGACGAGTGCGTTAAAACCGTTCCGCTTTGCAATCGGATTATTTCCGAGTTAAATAAAACAAACAGCGATAGATGCATTGAATGCAATGAAATCGATAATTCGAGTGGTGCCCAATTGCATTGTCTCTTCGACTGGAAAATTTGCCACTCGCTACTCGACGCTACTGATGCATCAGAGAACCCCGTGCTTTCAAATCCTCATCCCTTTCTCCCCCACCACCCCTGCCCCCTCCGGACGGCTCTTCGCGAAATTTCACAGGAGCAATCGTCCAACTGGAGAGAGACAATCACGTCTTCGATTGGACGTACAGAGAGGAGGAATTCGTGCGTGTAAAGAGTGTTCGCTTTCGAACTGAGAATATCGAGGCCTGGGAATTCTATACGAAAAATCAAACATTTATAAGTGAGTGAAAAGTTGTTGAAAAGCTCGATAGCAACAAGGTAATTGGCAGAGTAACGGAGAAGATACATCGCAGTGTCCATTAGGGATATAATATGTGAATGAAACTAGAACGATTAATATTAATCCAGAGGGAATGAGGGTGCTGCTTCAACGTTGCCGCTAACATTAATATCAATGTAGTCCGGGTTATATCGTGTAAGCGCGTGTGCGTTGAAAACGGATTATATTATGAAGCTAAAGCCACCTACGAGGAGAGGAGAGAAGAACCATACCAATGCTGTAACGCCAAATTAGAAGCGACACATTGAGTCCAATTATTTATTTTAAATATAGCAATTACCGTGGATATCAACGAGAGAAACCTCTGAATAGAACGTATTCGCCGGGTAGACAATTTTGCATTTACAAAAAAAAATATTCTAAACTTTTTAATATGTTACTTCAAGTTTCTGGAGAACCGACACTGAGATCGATTGGCAAAGAATTGAGGACGAAATACAAAAAGAGGGTCTTCCCCCTCATTTCGAGAAGCCACCTATATCGTGTTTCTTCTTCGACTTTCACCCTCTGCTATGTATATCGCGAACGATCTTACATCGGGGTTTTACCTTTTGCTCTCTTTCTCCTGTCCTCTTGCGATAACCTACAGCCCAAACTTGAGCAGGGTGCCTGTACGATCTGAAAAATTACGATTTTATTCATGAAGCCTATCTAATCCGATCACCAGCCGAAGCCCGACCAGCGTTCACGCATTAGACTCTTTTTCTCTTTCTATCGTCGAGCATTCAATCGAAATCCGTTTTAAATTCACGGGAGGCACTCTGAACACGATGGAAACGCAGGATTTCGCTTTTCGTTTTTTTTTCCCCCGAAGAAACGAATCCATCGGACGTGAGTTAAATGTAAGCAACGACGGTATATTTATATAGATATATATATATATTTTTTTTCCCTTCAAATTTAACATTTCATGTCCTCGTGCTTATTTTGATAAATTATATTCGTCAGCTACAGATTTATATCGGTGCGAAATCTTGCTGCCAGTGAGATTGTTCTATACACCCGATGGTGACAGAAAAAAAAAATTGTAAATACATACAGCGCGAGACTCGACTAATCATCGATGAAAAATGTTGGCATTTTCCCGCTAATTTTTCAACGGGCTCGTTAATTTTTTTTTCTCATTTAGCACCCAATGCCGTTTAATAAGCGTGTCGACAGCCCGAGCAAGCTTACACCATCCCGGTAAATATGTATATTAACCTCGGAGTTTAACGCCGAGAAGGAAGAACGAGAAAGTTTCCGCGGTCGTTAGTCTTGATGTAGTTGAATGTAGCATGGGCAGGGGGGAGGGGGGATATGCTTCGCAGAGAGTATAATACTAACCCTTTAGGCAGTTTAGAGTTTAAACAACAGCCCCGGAGCTGTATTTATAATAATTAGGTGGCATCGCGATGCCGTGTCGGGGTTATTAAATCAAGAATGAGATACCAGCAGTGCAACACGATTCTCCAAGAAACCTCGGTGGAGAATACTAAATTCTCCGCTCGGTTCAGCCGCACCGAAAAGTGCGGGTACAGAAGCAGCCGTCACCAGACCACAGGTGAACTCCCCCTTGTCTTCCTAGTCAAGACAAATGCTCAGGGTTTTCTCGTGAGACAATAGCTACGAAAAGCTATTGTTCGGTGTAGCGATAGCTCAGTCGGTACGCAAGGGTGCTGTACGGGGAGTATCGTAGTCCGAGAGTGCAAAAGGGAAAGTGCGCTGGAGTAAAGCGACGTGGAAGGTAAGAAAAATAAAATAAAAATAAAAATAAGAGCGGAAGAAATCGCCGGTCAGGGTCGGTGAGTGGTCTCCGGCCTCGTATCTCTTGTGGTAGCATCGCGATGGAGCCAGGACTATGGACCATGGTCTTACCACCGCAGACCACTGTTTCGGTACGACTACAGCGATACGACAATGTCCGTGGTAGACCGAAACATTGTTGTACGGTAGACTCGTGTAACCTCCCACGGTTGTTTGTATCTTGTTCATGGCACACATGTCGGAGGATAGAGAGTGGGAGAGTAGCCATCTCTACGACCGTAGCTATAGTCGCGTCTCGGGAAAATACTTTTCGAGAGTCTAGGAAGCTCTCCGTTCCTCGAGCAGCTGCTGGGAGGGCAGAAGTAACGCTCCAGCCAGTTGAAAGAGTCGGGTCGTCATTAATTTTTAAAGGGCGGCAGTTAGTAACGAGCGAAACTACAAATGGCTAGCGCCTTGGACGCTCAATTATTCAGATCGGGTCACGTTAAATATTTACCGAGGCGGATCCATGGAGAGACACGGCAGACGCTCGAGTAAACCCGATAGATAAGGAAAGTACAAAAAGGTCGGAGAGAATCAGCTTAGATGGGTTCAACGATTTATCGAGTAATATGACGAAAATTAAAGTAAACGACGGATCTTCATTTTCATCGGCCAAGTCTCCAAAGAACAATCGTGTAAGCGACGTCGAATGGAGAAGACGAGACCGTACCGTTATACGACGTAGACCCGCTCGTAAACGCATAAATACTTGGAACGTTTATATCAGTGTCGCGAATGGACTATGAGGGGTGAGCGAGCTAGTAACGAGAATACCAAGGGATGAGATGCCGTGTACGTTGCCCGAGATTTGCAGCTTCCCTGCAGGGGAATTATACAAGAGGGTAGATCCCTGTGGGCAGATAGTCGCGACAAATTTGACGAAAAATATGCTTTGCCCTGTGCCATCCCAGTCGATCAAACTCCTGCACCGTAGGGCGCACGAGCGAGAGCCCCCAGGTTCTTCTTCTGCCATAGCGCCGCTATGTGTCGGGACCATCCTCGTCTACCCCGTTCGATCTTTCATCCTTCGGCTTCAAACATGTCGCTATCCTCGGCGTCCCCGTAAAATCTTGACGGCGTAGAAGGAACACGCCGGTGATGAGAAAAATATCTAAACGTAGATCAGGTCTGACGAACCGTCTCGTTAAACGGCTAGAGTGCTCGGGTCGTGTGCCTCGTCGGGTAGATATCTCGAAAGATTGGTCAGACGGATAACCGGTGAGTTGACAATACCTGTCTTCTTTTTTTCGCTTTAACGCTTCTCGTGGCTGAGCATAGCAACGACAGAGGGCCGATACATGCTGGCGGAAGCGGAAATGGCTTTATCGCTCATGGGTAAAGTAATAATGATAATCATAGGACACATAACGGATCGATTAATCAGAGAACATTTCAATTACCGAACTGTGAGAGACCTAAAATAATGCGAGGAGTGTTCTTAGACAGCACACAACAAAATAAGGTAAATTGCCCCATTACCGATCAATCGGTGTCCCTGACGAGTCGCGACACTCGAGTTTGCCCCGCGGCCAACGTAGAAACGTCTCACTTTCCATCAATAATAGGCATACCCGTTCTTTTTGCCTACCCTATACCTTCTACATGGTTGGATTGAAAGTCTCGACTCAGTTGGTCGGTAACAGGGGGATTTAGCTTAAATCGTTAAAGGCCGATCAATACGACAGTCAAGTTTCCAGTAGCTGGTGAAACACAATGCGTAAAATCTGTCAGTTGTACTTGCTGACTTTGTTCTCCGCTTCTCCCTCTGTCTGCCGAAACAGAAAAAATTGTGAGAGAAAAAAAATCTTTTACACAACCGATGCACAAGGGCGCATCGGTTTACATTTTAAATGATGTAGGATACGACACTAGCTTTAATAGCCGTCAATTGTCGGTTTTGGATCGGGAACCGAAAGTTATGAAAGGCAATCACGAGTTTCAAAACTGCGACGCAAAAAGTCGTAACGATCACACCGCTGGTGCATTACGTTTTGACGCAGTACGGTCGACAGGTGGAGTTTATCATCGGAACAGCAGTTCTGTTGCTGCTTCCCCACGCGACAGCTGCTACGAACCCAAGAGTTATCAGTTTATGACGACTTCTCGCCGCTTACGGTGCATTCGTTCCAACCCCCCACGCACAGAGGTCAGATCAGGCGATAGAATACGGACGCTTTGGCCTAAATTGTGTTGGTAAGAAAATAAAAATGCCAAGAATGCTTGAGATCAAATGTCTCAAGCTCTTTCAAGCTCACTCAACTGTTCTAACCAGCTCGTGCGGTCTACACGCGGTGTTTATCCGCAGTGGAGACGATTTATGAGATTACACTCGAAGTTACAGTTAAATTAGTGGCAATTCGAGTTATCTCCGATGCTTTACGCGCGGAAGATACTCGAAATGGCGTCACCCTCTGTCACGACTTTGTTCAGTGCCTATGGATCTTGTGCGGAGAATAGAGGGATTATTTCACGTCCCAGTATCCGGTTCTCTCATGGAGTGTACAACGATCCCCGAACTTTAATCCGCATTCCCCGTATGAGATACACCACTCTCTCTCTCTCTCTCTCTCTCTCTCTCTCTCTCTCTCTCTCTCTCTCTCTCGTGTACTTCACATGGCACACAATTTACACGATCAACTTGAAAAATAGTACGACGTTCCTCATAGGATATTTATAAATCTTTGTACGTACAGCCAAGCGTCCTCGGAATAATGCGCATAATTCAAAAATATGAAACACCGACAGCATGGTAGGATTTTTAATCATCACGTAAACTTGTAAGTGTCACTAAAGATGAACAATCCATAGAAAAAACATCTCTTGATCACGTCTTTTGATGAATTCTGTAAAATGGATTTTTTTTTTAATTGCCGACAAAAAAGAAAAACACATTTTTTTCTGGCGTCACTTCGGGTAAAAAAATTCGATTCTCAAACCAAAGGGAACTGAAACAAAATCTAGGAGCAAAAAAGGAATGTCAGATTCGTAATCAACAGATAACTGTACGTCTTCCTAACAGATAAGCAAAATTCAACAAGAAGAAATACGAAAAAAATTACGCAATTTTCTGTTCATAAATTGTAAATTTTGCGAAAGAATGACAAGCGAATTTATCACAGGGCTGTTTTAAAGGTCTTAAACTTTCTCTCGGGCAATCTCACAGCCCCAGACTGCTTGCTTCTTTCTGCCTCCCCCCCCCCCCCCCCCCCCCCCCCCCCCCCCCCCCCCCCCCCCCCCCCCCCCCCCCCGCCCCCCCCCCCCCCCCCCCTTTTATTGAGTTAAGTTCTCGACGGGACTGCTGCTGCTGTTGCTGCTCTCGAGCGGTTCGGCGTACATCCGAAATTTCGAGCAATTTTTCATTTCACGCCCTTCTGACGCGTGTCCGTGTGCGTACACACTAGCGCGCAAGGGTGCGAAAAGAGAGTCCAGGTATTACGGCACTCAAAATACCGTGGATAGTGAATGGCCCACGCGTAGCCGCGTTATAAATGGGGTGAATGGGGTGGGATGGTGCGGGTTAGCTTGAAAAAGCTGCGATGCCTACTTTTCAATTCGGGACCAAGAGTCAATAAGTGTCGAGGGATGATGTACAGCAGTTTGCAAAGTATGCAGGATCATGCGTAATAAGGGATCTCTGGTGGAATTTCTCAACGAGATTTTTGCATCGACTGTTTCAGTCTTCTCAGCACGAAGATGCAGCGGTCTATTATTCTGCAAATTATATAATCCGGAGGTCCGAAGCTTCGAATGGAATTGGCAGGATGGATGAGAGTTTCCGGAAGTTCCAATTGAATCGTGACTCGCGTGACGAATTGCCTCTTTATCCAGAGAAACAAGAAAACACGTTGGACTTGTAGCACCGTCTTAATTGCTTTAATTTTAACTTTTCCGTTAGGAAGATTGTTAAAAGTATTCGCTGCATACAAGCATTATTATTCCACCTCTAAAAAGTTCGTTGCGATTTTTCCACTCCTGAAAAGTTGGTAAGCTGATACTGGTAAGCCGTATAGAAGGTTCGACATTCGTATTGCTGTCGATTACGCGCAGGTCACTACTACTTGTCTACTTACGGTTCAGTGTGTACTGCAATGTTTACTACGTCGAACTGATATGACACTCCGTATGTCTCTGGCATACCGCATCAGCTTAGTGAAATGAGAATGCTGACTGTTGACGCTTCAATGCCCTCCACTGACTCGAGTTACTGTTATCGCGAATCGGCTGTTCCGTCTTTCTACACCCTGGTTCTCCTTCAAAAAGGTTGGGGACTTCTTTTTAAACTTTATATGGATCGCTCTTTGAATTTATAACGCCCCCTTCTGGTTATTAATTATTCTCAAGTTATTCTTAATAAGTAATATTCAAAGAGGATCAATGAAAATAAAATGAGGTGAGTTAAAATGAAACTATTTTATGATTTGCGATGGTTGGAAATTAAGTTAATTAATTCAGGGATTCAGAATTCCTCGTCCTTCCTTCGTTCCCTCAATGAAAGTCGATTGAATCGATGATATATGTTAATGATGATGTATAATTGCAGGTTATGAAATAATTTATCACTAGAACTCCGATTTATTTATGAGTTAAAGTATTTAGATTATTTATTAAAGAACTGTGAATTCAAAATTTAATTTACAAGGTTCAACAGTTTTATAGTTCGAGACTTTTAATAATTATCAACAGCGTATGTATCGTAGTTTCTGGAAGTGAGTTGATTCGCAAAGTCAACGATTTGAGATGTTCCCGGAGCAATGATAATAGCGAAGAAATATCCGGAATAAAGTCCCGAGCGGTGATAGTAGATTTCCGCGAATATTGACGTTCCGCCTTTGGAGAAGCTTCTTTTATCGTTTCGATCGGGGAGCGCCCGCGCCTCCAAGTTGTTCGGTGCATCAGCTGCCCCATTCCGTAGTCATTATTGATCCATTTTGTCGGCTTCCGTCGGTTATTTTAATACTTTCACAATACTGTAATAATATTTAAACAAAGTACTTTGATCAATATCGTTTAAAATTACAATAATACAGACATTTATTAATTAAATCTCTTAAAATATTTATAACCTTGTTTTTCACAACAATAAAGACTTAAAGTATTTATTTCGAATGATATTGGCTAATTCCCTGGTATTGACTATTCTATTGACAGTAAAAGTATATGTTTTTAATACGTAGAATGATTTCCCCTATTACCATAATAATAATTCACAATTTTTATATTAATTTTATATTGAGGATTTGACCCACATTATTTACGAATTTTGATTCTTCTGGAAAAATAATTAATCACTTATTGTTTGCCATTTTTCCGCGGATATTGAACTCTGATTATGTTACTATCAATAATGATTGATTATGTTTTTAATAATGTTTTGAATAATTATGTCCTGAGAGGTGCTGCACCCGTTAGCGCCGGCGGTGATTTTTCCAATCCGCCGCGCGCCAGACGGTCATGCCGATTCTCTGGCTGCACCGCCGTGTGCGTACGTGCGTTGCATCGCTCTGCGTGTTGGAGCGATAAGGACCCGTCTCCTTTCGCATATAGCGGAGGATTCGTATTGCCTTTTGCGTTTCAATTAAAACAATGGCTTCCCTCAAGTAGCCCAAGGTATTCTCGCTGCGGATGATGCCTCATCTGCAATTTGAATATGCCCCCTTCCTTGATTTTTTTTTTAGTTATGCAGCTCTTAGTATGCTAAGGTCTGAATTATTCAGTGATTTATCAGGCATCATCAATTACTTCATACGCAATTAATTCTCAACGACCATATGCACACTATGAATTTTCGATGACTACCCTGTGGCCCCATTATTTTGTTACCAAATATTAATGGATTTCTAGCCCGTTGCATCAGTGAACTTCACCTTAAACTCTAATGACGTGACACTGATGATATGTGGGTTTTTTTGTGTCGAATAAAGTACAATCTTATATTCACCGAATATATTTTATTATTCTATTTTGAGGCTGTCTCGACTTTGTTAACGCTTGTTTTTTGAGGTCCAAGATCCAAGATATTATTGATTACTGTATTTAATGCCAGCACCAAAACACAAAAAAAAAACCATTAACGTGTGTTTCTCCCATGCCTGCCGTCAACGCTGTCTCGCTCATTTTCGCGGGAATTATGTCGGCGTTCCTGCCAGTCATCTGCGTGACCAAATCTCATAAGGGTTGCAACGTGCAATCATTAACCTGCTACTCGGATAATTACACGTACCCTTCTCTTTCTCTCCCTTTCACTCCTGAGCCTTCTCTATATCATGTTTCTTTTTTTACTCGTCACCGAGATAAATGTACGTTGCGAGCATCCACCAGACCTGCATGCACGCAAAATCATAATCTAGCTGAACTGTTCTGTCCAGG
This sequence comes from Ichneumoninae sp. B BG-2022a, assembly GCA_030522725.1. NCBI lineage: Eukaryota > Metazoa > Arthropoda > Insecta > Hymenoptera > Ichneumonidae > Ichneumoninae sp. B BG-2022a. The sequence continues at coordinate 40,113 of JAPYZD010000724.1, forward strand.
CGAAGAATAAAATTCACTCGATTCACCCAAGGAACACAATTGGGTGCAAAAAATTATCTCGTTCTCTCAGTCGTTACTCGGTTAACACAATATATTATATTGTATACAAAGTTACGTAAGCAATTTCAAAAAAACGATGCGCTAAAATAATTGCTTGAATAGCTCAGGAATAACTTTTATTTTCGACATTTTTCTAAATGAACTAGTCAAACTCATGATATGTCAATATTCCCTCATTAAAGACGTAACTTAGGCTGTCTGAAACAGCGCTACAGTTTTGCTCGATAGTAGCAAAAAAGCAACGTTGCAATGTAATACAATAATAATGATAACAATAATAGCGTCTTATATTTCGTCGTAGTCTCCGAGGTCTCAAGGAAGCGATATCGCTGCAGGCAGACTACGGTAATGTTTTATTTCCTCCCTTTCTGCTCGGCGTATAAGAAGACTCTTATACGCCGATCTCTTTCCCCTTTCTGCTTGCTTTTCCTCATCATCTCGTTTCCGACCCGTTTTTACACCGCCTCACTCGTGACCGCCGGCAGACGTAGCAGCAGCAGCAGCAGCACTGCTTCCTTCCTGCATCGACGGATTCTCGATCGTTCCTTTAATTTTTCGAGAGCAAAATGGGTAATTCTTTCCCTTGGCTTTCCTGAGGTGTCTCGACGATTGCCAGCTTTCTCGGTAAGCTTCAAGAACACCAGGATACGACCTTCCTTTTATGTTCCCTTTTTTTTGCCTCTCCACCCTGTCATCTCGCGAATAGCTGAGCGTTTATTCACTTCTCCGTTCCTTTATGCCTGCCTTTCGTCTTTGCCCTTTTCGATTTTCAATTCCGAAGTGGTTATTAAAATTCTGTTATTTCCCGTACGTCAAATCGAATTTTCTATAGTTTGTTTGACCAGTTGCAGTGATAATTTGGTTTTGATGGATGTTGTTTAGTACGCCAGTGCAGGATTGACAAGAATAATCGCTATCTTCGTGGTCGTTGGCATTGATCAGGTCGCTCCATTTATACGCGAGGTTGTATATTCCCAGCCAAACCGGAAATCGAACGGTGGTAGGCCACAGGGTAAGTCTGTAACGCGAACGGATTTCCTCGCTTTTCTACCGCTGATAGCTCGACGTCTTCACCGGTATCATCCACCGGCGTCGTGTGTACGTGATTCGATGCTCTCAGCTCTCTCTGTCTCTCTATTCGTACTCTACTCCGCGAAGCCAATCGTCGCGTCGTCCACCGAGATTTATTGCTGCATGGCTTTAGCCAGACGCGAGCAATTTACATTCCCGTCTACATGCCTTCGTGCGCTCTGTGTAAAGCTTGACAGGAGCCGGTGAGCAGTGATCGAGCTGGTGACGTCTTTCGCGCTTTGCTTCCTATTTTTTTGACATCGCACCCATGACCTTTTTCTTATAGCAGTTATAATCCCTCGATTTCAACGGCATTACTATGGATTTTTAATCCTTTCGATCAAATGAAAAGGACTGCTTTGATTACGCGAACCTCGTTTGTCATGTCATGAAAACTAATTGGTAGTAAAAAGTTTAGCTTGCACAAAGTTTTCACTCCAGTCAAAGCTCTTGTCGTTCGGTAGTGGCTGTTGTCTACCCCGCGAAGGTTGATCGTTTTCGAGTTTCTCTCAACTTCGTGTTGTAAAATTTTGAGTCCGACGTAAAGCCGGCTTTAACATTCAAAGCGAGGATCTAATGGACCCCCGTGTCCACGATTGTGCTCAAAGATGGAAGGGACTTCAAAGGAGCGTCGAGCTACCACCCTCATTTGCATTCGGGATTGGACACGAGTCTGACTCTGCACACGTACGTCTTGCATAAGCCTTGTGAAACCGCTGGCACTCTGTTGCATTATATGTCGTTAGCCAGGATCTATAGCTATACTATGTAACGAGCGACCTGCGTACAGGCCTCAAAGTCCTCCCTTTCGTCTCGATACTAAGTCAGCGCAATAAGGTGATCAACGGTCGTCAATACCCATCGCGCTAGTCATAACTGTATTGATTGTCGCGGATTATAGACGCAACACCGCACTTCGCGCCACCAAATCTTCACGGCCCACTTGCACGATTTCCGGAAATCTCTCGTTCCAGTTTCCTACGATCAATGATCGAAAATAAAAGTGTCGCTCGTGTCAAGGAACGTGGCCAATGCGTCCCATCACATCGTGCGTCGGAGTTATGATACAGAAATATGTGCAGTGCTGTCTCGTCTCATCCTCCGAATATATTAGTGTAAAGTACAGTTCTATTAGTATCCCATTCATAGTCCATAACCATTCCCCCCCCCCCCACCCCCGCAGTGTCGCGATATAACCCCGCCCCAACAATCCAAAAGAAATTAATCAGATAATCAGACAATCACCGGCTACGACATTTGTTTATAAAAATTTCTTGAGGCCTTGCTCAAGAAGTCATCTTCTTCCCAAATTCAAAAATAGCCGATGAAAATATCACAATGATACATAAAAGATAAATGCCACTTTGACGAAATTCACGGAATACAAATTAAACTGTACATAATGAATCAACACCGTGAGTTTGCCGTCTTCGTTGCGAATAAATTCACTCATCCATCTACACACACTGTCGACCAGGCGTCGCTCAGACATCGTAATTTAATTATTCCCCATCCGTCAAACACCGAGAATCGTGTGATCGCATCGGGGGCGATAGAGAAATACAAACGAACAGTCAAAAAAATTAATTCTCTCTATATCGGTCTCCACACCGCTTGAACCAGATAATATAAAAATAAAAATAACAAATAATGTAGGAAGGACATGCGTTACGCGCATCGGCGACGGTAGTATTATTGATATCGTACTTTGTTTCGACCGATTGTTTAATTCAACCACTTGGAATTTTTTTTGCATTACTTCAAGGTTAAGCCTGGTCCAGTCGTTAGTCCAAGGACCTCACATAAAAAAATACAATCTTGTGTGGGCTTGTGCCATTGACGATCGTCAATGAATCCAGCACGTGTTATAGTCGGAGACTGATTCTGCCGCCCTACTGTTGTTACAGCTAGAGCGCCGAAATCCAGGACGGAAATTATGAGCTATCGGCGGAATCCGATCACTCAAGCGCGAGGGTGCGAAAGTGGGATCGCAATTCGATTACCATCGTTACGAGGAGGGTGCAATCGAGTTTCGAGGTGGAAACACCTTCGTCTCGCACCCTTCGCAAAGGGTGTAACTTCCGAGACCGGTAACGTTTCAGCAATGAGCGGTAGATCTATACTTGGAAAGTTATATGTGAGCGTGTTAACTTCGTTGTTGATCGTTGCGACTGTGTTGCGTCGTTGAAAATGTCCAATTTCTGCGAAATGAGGCGAGCAGTTACGGGACGAAAGGCGTTGCAAAAGACTGAAAGCCGAGCTAGTGTCTCGCGTTGCATGCGTAGAAAAATAACGAGCAGTCTTCACAATAAAGCACTAGCGAGCCGTAGAATCGATCGTACGGCTTGCCGAGGCGAGGTGAAAATCCGGCTGTCCGGCACCTGCGATGTCACAGCTTTCGTCCTTATAAATCAGGGGGTTGTTCCGTCTTTCTTTTTTTTTTATTTCGCAACCAGCCTACAAGAAGAGGGGGAGAGTGTCGAGGCTGAAAATTGATGGCGTTCATACTTTACCGCTTTGCACCGGGAGCCGATCTTCCAGCGGCCTTACACTCTCCCCGTGCCTTCCCCTTGCCGGACTTTCCCTCTCGTAATCCTGGGTCTTAGGGCGTTAAGGCCTGAAACGACCTTAACCTCGCTGCTCCGAACGAATCTTTTCTCGTTCCTTTGGCTTCGCGAAATCGACGAGTCCTCGACTGTGCCAAGGACTATAAACACGTACAGATCCTCGGGGTGAGATCTGATTAGTGAGAGTATTTAATCAGAGGAGAAAGATTTATCGTTTCGGCGAGTCCCGTCGTCCTCGCAATTCTTTTTCTTATCTCTGTAAGATAGTAACAAGAAGAAGGTCGTAAACAAAACGGAATGAAATGATCACACGACCGGCATACAGATGTACAAATATATAAATATCGCTTGTGTGGTTTTTTTTTTTGTAAACGAAAACCAATTTTAACTATTTGACGTACCATTTAAACTTACTTCGAAAAAAGTATGTTTTTGGTTGATACGCATTACATCGGGCACCATTACACAGCCATTACGACGGTACATTGTTGCAAAGTTCGCGAAGATAATAGAGGCGGAGCGAAGCCAGCGGTGTGGGAACGCGAGTGAGGCTGAAGCAGGAAGACGTGGCGTGTGGCACGGCTCCCCCGCCAACTCTTCGCTATAGCGCAATTGACTGACAACCGTAACTGACGTATGCAAAGTCCCTGTCTCGGTGGCGTACTCGTGATTTTCGGTGCTTATTACACTGATCATCAGCAGATAAATAATGTGTTTACAATACCTATACCATCCCTATCGAAGTATCAATAATCTTTCCATTCTTGAAGCGATATGAAATTTCTGTTAATGATTTTTTTTCCGTCACTGACGATCAAAACGGTATTGAATACCCCGAAGAGCAAGGTGTTAGACGAAAAAAAAAGAAGTAAGCAAAAACGTAATGGACAGCTTACCCCTGACCCATTTCAGGAGACGCGGTTGAGGATTCCGTAGTATCGAGAGAGGAAGCATCGCCCGCGGGAACTTCCGATGCTCGAGAAAGAGCTGCGGGGAGCCCCTCTTCGTAAATTTTCCGTCACGGTTACGAGAGAGCAGGGTTCGACTTTCTCCATGCGCCTGGGGCGATGATATTTAGATACGACGGAGTCGGGAGTCGCGCAACGGCACTGCAAACGGGGTTGCTGACTCGGTTTTCGCTACGCATATAAGTGTGGAGCGGCCACAGACTGCGAATGCCGTTGGAAGCGCGCGGTGTACGCTTTATCGGGCGATGATTGGCCACTCAAGACGGGAGCCCCGCCAGTTACCGGCATACTTCTGTCTCCATCGGACCGATGGAGCTGATAGCTCGCAGGGTGGCAAATCACCGGTGTATTGCCAACAACCGTAGTCGCTTGTCCGATGCGTAACGTCGCATCTACTATCGTATACCAGTAGCAACATCTTTCAACCCCCCTGACGTCGAGACGGCCCTCGGGCAGTGAGTTGATGCCGTTACTACAGCTTTAACGGAGGAGTTCCCTGCCTCGTATAATCGGTGAGCTCGGAACCCTATCTCGTTCCCGCTTTGGCATGCTCGAAGTAGACATTACAGAACCGGCTTAACCGATCTTTCCTCCTTTCGCAAAAGCGCACGAGGAATACTTGGACTGTCTGCAATCCTTAGGATAAATTGTCGCGTTACCGGGGTTGATCGTGTCCCTGTATTTCCTTCGGTTCTTGCGGTTTTCTCCGCAGTAACACCCTGCGCAATCTGCGTGTTCGCAAAGTTGGGCCCGGAATCGAGTAACGGTGGAAAGAGAACCGGCAATATCCGCAGGCGATTCGTGTGCTATCGATGCAAGTAGGGTCGGCGGCACCGCGTATCGAAGTGAACAGAGCGATAATACCGTGACGAAACAAGAAAAAGTTACATTGAACGACCAATGGTAATCAATTATGGAATTTTGCGGATTGGTAGTTGCAATAATTCGCTACTAATTTCAATTAATCGCATCGCACAAAGCTATCCGGCAGCTTAAAGTCTTTTAGGTGCTGCAGAGAAATCTGATATATGTATATGAGAACATACATATAGTAACAAAAACCGGTTATTCTGCTCGGATCGTAAATTGGCGGATAATTCCCCATCGGCAAGAGCCCCATAAAACATTTATGAACTCAACCGTCCTCGGGCCTGCGCTGCTCCGTACCGGATGGCGACGCAAATTAAGCACTCATGGGTTTCTGGTGAAAGTGTGCTGCGTTACACGACGAGTCAGACGAATATGCGACGGATCAACGAGTGCTTTTCCCTGGAGGATTAACTATTCGCGCTTTCGTATATGAAAATTAATCCTCCTAGCCAGACGAAACGCGTATAATAAAATGCAAATGTAGTGGTGATAATACATCAATTCTAGTGATACTTCTTTGGATTTATTTGCGCGATACGAATGAATTTTTTTTAACAATACATCGATGGTCTAATGCCAGTTGGACCATCGCGGTGCCATTTAAGCTCGTACACAACCGATATACCCCTGTGAAACGAAGCCGTCGATATAAAAATTTTCTCAATTCACGAATTCTCGTTTATGTCCCGTCGTATTTTCGTTCGTCCCGTGGTGCACCCTCGCGAATTTATACGAGGCTACCGGGGATGTTGAACGACCTTAAGCGTCCAATCGTAAATGCCGTTTAATTTGATATCGAGTCGTAAACCGCGGCAGAGGCGTTAGCTTTACGACCGTAAACTCGAAACAAGATTATCATCCGTGAGCACGACGGAACGTGTCCCTCTACAGTCAATAACCGCGGGGCCTATCCACCGACAAATGGAAAAAAATGTCTCTCCATCAGCCGAGGAACATCGACATTAATTTTTTGCCGGTAAACGCTTTCGGATGTGGCAGAATAATGGATCAACATTATATGTGTTTGATGTTGACGTGTCCAAATTCAGCGCATATACCAGATAAGTCAGACCGAAATCCTCGGGCGACAGTAAAGCTAGGCAGTTCGCTTTTGAAAGCTTTTGGAGTTTTGGTTTCCAATACTCCGAAACTTTGATGGTTCCGCGAGGTATGACCACAGTACGGGGTTATAGCTTCTACCCGTATCTATGCAGTTATACCGCGACTCGCGGCAGACACGCCGTCAAATATACAGCGAAATTGAATTTGCAGCCGTGGGACGATAGGCTTTTGTCCCATGCTCGGTCAAGTATCGCCGCGTCATGAACCATCCGACAGTCTACGTTCCCGAAGCGCGTAAAGTAATAAAGCGGAAGTACATGGAGTAGTTGGAATAACGACAACAAAAGTTGATGGTCCAGAAGAGATAACACCGGCTATGTTCACCCGGCTCGCCGTTTATATTTTCTCGGCTTACAAGCGGTATCCGCGGCAGAGTCCCCGGTGGCGGTGATAGCGCCACCGCGGGTCATGTGACCAGACATATGACCGCCACACGATATTCCAGCGCAAATAGGTATCCGCTCCGGATAGCGCAGTGATGCTTTCGGTTTAACGATCGGCTAAGATTACAGGCGAATATGTGGATCGGAGTTATCGCTATCTCGGATCCACGCTCGTAAACGATTTTTATGTCAGCACTGTGAAAATCGTAATTGTCATGTATAAGGTACTCGAACAATTCTTGTAGCCCGAACTGGACGTTGATAAACTGCTTAGAATTTTCGTTTCTCGAGGGACATCGTTCGAACAATCGATGCTACTGGCTCCTGCACCGCAAAACGGGCCGATAAGGAATTGCTTGCATCCTCACATGGGCGGACCCTTCGCCACAGCCTTACATGCGCCATGCACAGCACAGTCCTAATCGCGTGATTAAAGACGGGCATAGTTGCCGCATATAAATGTCGAGGATACGATCAACTGGCATCGGTCACGTGATATACACGAAGGCAGAGCCGATTCACGGTTGCGCGGAATATTTTTACCGGTCACTCGATCGATACCGATACGATTTCTCCTCAAGAGATGAGAGAATTTCTTTTTTTTTTCATTTTTATTCTACCAATCCATTCGTTTTCATTCCTCCAATCGTATCAGCGTCTCTCGAGTGTACGGCTGATTCGATATCTCGGCGTATAACGCTAATGGTCTGAGGATATTGATCTACCGCACGCTTGGAAATTTACGTAGACAATGAGATGTCAGGTAGCACAATCGAGAGAGAAATTTTCACCAGGCTTCATCAAAGAAACATTTTCCGGAGAATCTCAGTAGCGACAACGTTGTCTAATTACCACACTGTATTCTGTTGCCACTAAAATTCGCCAAGGCTATTGTTCCTATTTCGATGGTTGTATCACCCAGTCAATCTGGAAACTCGAATTGAGGATTCTAGCTCTTCGGTAAATTTCGTACTCTATTCACGAAGATACAGACATTGAATTACCGAGAAATCGATTACATCCGTATCAATGAAGAGGCGATAAAATGTAACATCATTGTGCGCCGAGGATAATTGCGGCTTTAACAGTTGTGGTGAAAATCTCGGAATGGGCTCTCGTGTTTTCTCTTGAGTACGCTGTCGACGGCACTCAAATTACAACAAAAAGCATTTCATTCGATTGTTCGAACTACTCGATCGATCTTGCAATTCTTGCGGGCTAATTAGTCCACTATAAATCTATAAAATCGATTGGAAATTATTCGAGTGACGTGCAGAACCTTTTTCATTGCCGATTTCTCACAAAAGTCTCTGCTCTGACCCGCAAGCTCCCACCATCAATCGTTCAGTTAACGGGGGTAAATACAATTTTCACTCCATGAGCTCCCGTAATCTGCTCTCAGCGGGGCTCAATTAACTACGTAAAATGCGCGCCCGTCAGACAATTTTAACGAGGCAATTGTACGATCAGCGAGGATAGGGACGGGAGAATAAGCAAAACGCCCGGTTAATTATTTTTCTCTCCGTTTAACGGAGTATCCTTAGTCAACAGTAATGTACCCAGTCAGAAAAGCTTTGCATATTTTCTACCGATCTCGTTTCTCCATGGATCGAACAATAATGTTACGTACATTCATGTAAATATGTAAGTCGGATATACCGAAGAAAACTTTTGACTTTCTTATTTCAGGTGAAAGTGATGCTGAGAGTCTCGTCAGGCGAGGGTGGAAGTTTCTTCAACGCCGACAAAAGAAAGAAGCAGGTTACCCTGGTTGATCCTTCATCGGGTCAAACTTCGACGGCGGAAGATCGACGACCGACCGTTGCAGCGCCGAAGATGTTCGCCTTTGACGCTATTTTCACCGAGGAGGATTCACAGGTGAGTTCGGACAAAGTTGTCATATACTCGAGACTCAAGGATTATCCACGGAAAATTTTGTATATTTTCATTTCGTCCTTAAAAAAATAAAAAATCCATAATATCTTCGGCGTCGCTGCAATATAAGAACGATTCTTCGCCATTGTCGATTTCGAGTACTCGAGGGCATTCTCGAGGATCTCTGACGTCTTTACGATCCTGGTACGAAACCAGACGAAGCGAGCAGGAAGCCAATGTTCTCGAAGCGCGCGCAAGAAAGACGAAGGCGAGGAAGCTTGTACGTGTACGTGCCCCATCGTCTGCAACGCGCCGCGTTCATCCCGGTAAACCGAACGCTCGACGTCCCTGCCGGGCGCATAACTAAACTAATTTCCTGATCTCTAAACCCAGCCTCGCTATCTCCTCTTCGCCCCCTGTGCCCGTGCGCCAACCAGACGGTAAATCCCTCCGAGCGAATGTTGCTCTTTGCTAGTTTCCCATACAAATTCTCCAGTTTCCAAGGCATCCATGGTACTACACCGTTGTGCGGCATACCATTTACCTTCGCGAGTTTATCGAAATATCTGCGCTACAATCTTGTGGTTACATGGCCGAAAACGAGTATGACGAGCACGGGAATCAGCGCAATTCATTCCAGTTTCACATATTGTCGTACGATTCTATTGCCGTGCAATCTTCGTTTCCTAGTGTATCGCAGCTTCTGATTGTTCATTTCCAATAGATCACTGAGGTCTCGATACTCTCGGCGGGGGGCACGATTGACAATTGGTCAATATTAATTGCCAAAAAAAAAAGCACGTACATTTTTGTCAACTCTTTCAAGAGCTTCGTTTCGACGTCGGCGATCAAAAGCCCTTCGACTTTTGATCCTTGTGAATTCTTGGATTCTCTCACCTAGGAGAATGTAGACGAGGGTTAACGGCCGGGAATATGCGTACCCGGGAGCGTAGGGAAAATTCCGAATAGTATGTATATTGCATGATATAGTAGATATACGTATGTACCAGTCACACCTTAGGTCGAGAATATCGGGGTATTTCAGGGTATTTCGGCGGCTCCTAGGGGATATTATCGAGCGTTGGATTCAAATGAGCTCGGAGGTACGGTTTTCAGGCGAGTCCTTCCTCCTTGCCTTCGTTCTTCCTCGGTGCTCGTCCCTGGCTCTCTCTCTCTCTCTCTCTCTCTCTCTCTCTCTCTATCTCTCTCTCTCTCTCTGCAACGTCGAGAACGAGGGTCCTCCTGGGACCATCCGGCCGTTTCCTCCTCGCGAATGCATCAGCCTCGATGCCCTTTCACTCGGATCGATGGCGTGTTCGGAAGAACCGGCGCAGGAGGGAAAAGGACAGTGGATCGAGCCAAAGAGGAAAGGGAAGTGGAGAGGCAGACGACCAATCGATTGATTCGATCAAATGCCTACCGCCGATTGTCATCGAAACACACAATGGGAGTCCCAAGCCGCTTTGCTCTCATTCTCGAATAGATTCCTGCTGCTCGCGCTGGTGCAGAATTGTTCTTGCGAGCTTTCATAGACCTCCGTCGGTTCGGTGGACTTTGAGGGGGTTGCGCGACGGATCGGTTGGTCGGCTGACCACCGGCCCCTTGGTCGCCCCCGGGAAACTATGGCCCCGTTTGCTCCATGGGCAGCGGACTAACTATGCCAGACGCAGACTCGTTATCGTTTCTTCTTTCTAACCCTCTTTCCATTGTCTCCCTCTTTGTCCCATGTCCCCATGTTCGCTATATACGGGGAACGAGTGTTTTGAATTTTTCAATGGCCCGCGGTCGCGGTTGAGCCCGCGTTTTCGACTACGATTGATCTATCTTTAAATTGGTACTTCTGCACACAGGACTGTTGACTTCTCGGAGGGTCTCCGATCGAGTTTGATTGCGGTTTCGTTGTCGGATATTCCTATCCTTAAATTGGCAAATCGTAGCTGACTAGTTCGTGACCGTACGAGGGTATTACTGTAGCGGGGCTCTTCGGCAATGTACAGTCGCCACGACAAACCGCGAGACAAATATGTGCACTGAACGAGAGGAGGCTGGAAGTGGGTGGAACAGCACGATTCCCCTGTTGCAACCGAGAATCGACCCCTTTCCAGCGCCGACAGGTGTTTGGAGAGAGGGTTCGCTCTTGCACCGCACCATCTCCGACCATTCACTCACTCGAACCACCCGGGCAAATGGATCCTCAACCACTGCCGATCGATAATCTCATGGAAATTGCCTTGGGTCCTGGTAGCCGACTCTCTCTCTCTCTATCTCTTAGCTCTCTTCCGTAATTAGCCACTCTCGCTTCTCGATCGCTTTTCACCCATTCAACGACAATGGTGCACGCGAAGACAAGGGGGACTACGCCGATCACTTATTTTGAGTATACGATTCGAGTGAAAATGGATTTTCAGCCTCTTTCTTTCCCTCGAGAGTCTCTGTGTATATTCCTCTCGTCAATCGATAGGGAGCTTTAACAATTCACGTGGTCCTGGGAATTGCGAATTTTTTTGCCACAATACCAGAATGTTTCGTGTCGATGATATTGTTTTCTTTATTTTTGCCTCCGGAGAATCCTTACTTTTCTCTATTTACTTTGGAAGTCGATTGCATCGGGGAGGCAGTTGCTTCGAGAGTGTCTGGAACGTTGTACCTGTGTCCAATTTTGCGTCTTGGAAACTTTTCCGATGCTTCCACTCGCACTCGGCAAATTGGAAGGTACATGATATATAAGTCATCGGTTGGTAGGTTCTTGTGATTATATGTACGTCGCGCATTTAATATGCGACATTGACGGCCCGTATACCTGTCTCGGGCTTTACCAATCCCAACAAGTTTACGGCAACATCGATGCACGGGGAAATGCGAAAGACAGACCGAGCAAGCAACCTACGGTCAGAGACTTTCCTTTGAGAAACTTTTCTCTTTGTAGTTCCAATTTGCGTGGTCTCCTCTTCTCTTTATCTCCGTGTCTTTCTTCCATGTCTTGCACTTATTTTCCTCTCAATGCGACCGCGACTCGGCTTACCAGGCGCGTAAGGCACTTTGCCAAACACATTATCCGACAAAGGGAAAGGCGAAAAACTCTGCAAATCCACATGGAATTACTTTCACACCATCCAGTATTTTTCTCTGTCCGCTGAGGCATCCTTTATTGGTAACAACTCTCCTTTACCTCACTTATTCAATTATATAACGGTAATCCTTTCGTATCCCCTCTTACACTTGACCAAGTGAAATCCACCTGACTCTTGCCACAACAACGCCGCAACTACCGTGATCCAGGGTAGCGTTACACTGGGAACGCAATAACAGGAGAATATAAATAAAGTGTGAAACGATAGTTGAAAGGTAAGAGGTGGAAACGAAGTGTAATTTGGACAGAGATACAGCAGCGTCGAGTACCAAACGCGTCGAGGACTATCGGCTGGTCAGTGGACGGGCTCCGTTGGCCGGTGGGCAAATGAAACCTCTAGCTGAATCAACCGAACATCCATCTCAATTACTCGGGGCGTATATAGACCCTCGACACATATCGCCACGGGCTGCTGCTGCCGCTGCCGCTGCCGCAGGAGCACCAATACCACCTAGGTGGAGCACAGCAGCCCGGAGAATCGGATCAACCATTCTATCGCGACCCACGCGCCAGCCAGGACAATGCGTACCATCCAGGATAATTCACCGGAGCCATTATGCCCCGAGGTGGACAAGGGCTTTATTATTGACTTACGACTAATAGTCACGCTGTACATTACACACGTGTGTGGTCGGTACGATGCCTAAAACGCGCGCGTATGTATGTGTGTTCTCACATGTGCCCGCTATATCTACCATGAGACCAAGGTACACGAGAGACGATCGCGCGTGAGGGAATCCTGAGTGAATGACCTTCGCTACTCGACCCACTCATTCCCTGGTGGGAATTATACACAGGACCGGTGCTGGCAAACGTTGGGCGAACACTGGCCAACGCTGTGCCGATACACTAGTCCTGTGCAGCGCGCCAACTAAGGTTGGTACACGTCCGGTACCGATCTATTGCTCATTTACCGCGAAACGGTTATTGAACGACGCACCCGCCGAGACCGATGAACCACCGGTCGACGATGGTTCAAGAACGTATACTTGGCGATCATGCACAAAGCACGTGTAATCCCAATCTGAGACACTCTGTCCTTCCACTGATAAGCCGCAAGTAAGCCAGTTTCTTTCGATAGATCCGCCACCCCAAATCGTTTGATCATCCAGGAAGGAACGAAGAACGGAGCACCAAGTCGGCAGCTGAATAGGAACTGATAGCAAGATCCTTCCCGATAATACTGGGAGCTCGGGGGAGTAAGGAGGAAGTTGGAATCAAGAGCGACATATGATAAGGGGACTGGGCGTGTGTCTGGTCGAGCGAGTCCGGGACGTTAACGGAAATCAGTATCACGCAATAGTAGCGGTATCTGCAGCACGGTACTCGACTTTGCGCCGCCGGGTCCAGATCGTCGAGTCGCGATACCGCTTCTATCCCCCGAGCGGAGTTCCGATACGTTGACACGCACTACGTAAACCTATATAGAACATTTTGGGGGGCGAGGATACGCAGTCACGAGAACCACGAGACCACGTAACGCTTGGACAAAGCATCGACCGTTCATCCCTATCGTCCCTTCTTCAACGTTCCCATCAGTCAGGTTCACCCTTGGTCTTAACAGATTTGCCAAATAGGCACAATCGAAACGCCACTACCAACCGGAGGCAAACGCACGGCAATTTGTAAACCGATCATACGGGCCTGCGGACGCCGCGTACACTACCATCCCTCTATATCCCAGCTACGTGTCTCAATCACACCCTTGCTCGGTGAGTTGCATTCTGTCTTCATCTATCAGTCTTCCTTTCTACCCTCGCCTCGTCCCTTTCGAGAGCTCGTGGCCATGAGTAAACCGCCTTGCTGTCCATCGAGGCCACACGCAATTTACATATTACAATGGTATTAATCTCCTTCGGTGCGAGGCCACGAATGCTGATGAAGTTTGACAGGTAGCTCGCTGGCGAAATCCGGCTAGAGAACACCGTCGAGCGGCGAGGGGGTTCGACCAACCGATTCTGGATGGACAGTGGTCTGCATTGTTGATAAGCTACCGTCTACAATTTATTTGTCAGTAGACGTAGAAACGGGAAATCCCATCACGCCTGTTAATCTGTATTAGGCTGCTTGCCGGAAACAATGCTTATGGAAATGTGTCTCCTACATAAGCGTGATACATTGAATTCCTGTACCATCGTCAGCACAGATTAGATATTCCAGCGCGTGAAATTTTTAAATCCCGATCCAGGAAGTATGAATCCCACTTGTTTACTTATTTCCTGAGGCAATTTCCAGGTATAATCAACTCATGGTAGTTTCATCCCTATATCCAATAAATTTCTGCGCAAGAGGGAGGGGGGGGGGGCGAACGGAGATTTTTCATTCGTTGGATTCGTTCGTTCGCTCGCCCGCTCGTCGAAATCCTATAAAACGATGAATGATCGGTGAACGCGTACGCAGTTCTCGCTCGTATACACAAATCCGGCCGAATCGAATCGCAGCTGGCTGTGCTGGCGTTGCAATCCGGGTAACTGCGTGAAACGTAACCGGGGGGACTACCGGCGCGGAGGGCAGGAGGAGGGGTGGGGGGGGGGCGGTGCGGCAGGGTTATACAGGCGAGTTTGGTATCTACTTCTACCGGTGGCTGTACACCGCAGTGGAGAGCGTCGACAGTGGTTTCGATTTTGCATCTCTCAAACCGGCGCAGCTTCGGGAACGTGGCTCGCATACTCGGTATACCACTCTCCAGGCCGCTACCGGCTTTGGCAAATGTTTTTTTGATCCCTGTCCCCGGTCCTGTTGTCGCTCGATCGCGCTTGTCGATTTGCCGAATCTTGCTGTCCCTCTCTATCGCGCTTCCACGCTCTCGTATAGTTCCTGCGACCGGCTCACCAACTCTCGCCTCCGCCGGGGGGGAGGATGAGGAGCAGGATGAGGCGGAAGAGCGAACGCACTTGCCGCCGCTCCCCAGGCGCCAATGACGCCAATCTCCCGTGTAAATCGCGACATATTTCACGACACGTGGAAGCGAGGGTACGAGGACCGGCACCAGCGAGCCAACGCTCCGCCGGCGCTGTCCTCCACCACCCTCCGACACCCCATACGGCGGGTCGAACATCCGCCGAAACGCATCCCCGGCTGGAACGCTTCGCGCCAAGGGGACCTAAAACTTTTCAAGTTGTTATACCAACTCCATCCCTCCGCTGCTCACGCCTATCGAGTTATCGTCATTTTATAGCCAAATCCGGAACGTCGAGATTTCGGCGTTATCCGAACGAAGAGGTCACGGATTGCAGAGGGAAGATTTTCATGATAGGATGTGCGGTTCAAAAATTATCGGCGATTTTTCATCGTCCCCCCCGCGTCCAAACGTTACTCTATACCCGTAGCACTTGGGTTTCTGCTATTTTTCATTTCTCATGCATATATAATGGCCCTCTTCTCCGAAACAAAAAAAAATATCTCATACCATACAACTGTGACGCAAGCGATGATGCAACGCTAGCGAAAACTCGATTTACAAAAGCTTCCATGCGATTAAGTCTCATTCGAGTGCGTGCCGATGCTGCGAGCGAGGTTACGGCGAGTCTTCTTGAATTCTTATTTCACGGATGAAATAACAGGATGGGGCAGAAGCATGACACACTCGCCCTTCCAGTGTCAGCGCGGAAAATGATTTGATTTTTATGCGACTCGTATGCGCCGCAACCTCGGAGATTTTCCCGGATTTTTTGCAGTTTCACTCTTGCCTCTTTCGACCTGTATGGAGGGAATAGAAAAAAAAAACAGTCGCGTACGTTCGACAGCTTGATCCAAAAGCTAGGAGGGCGTATAAAGTATACTTACTTATCTCGCCTCATTCTCTCCATCGCAGAGCGAATCGGTATGCAAAAGGCGAACCCTTCATCCCCAAGAAAACGATTTCGCCGAAAGACAAAGGTTGCGGGGCGCTGAATCCCCCGGGTCTGTTACGGAAGCAACCGCGCTACCGCAGTAACGGTAAACCAACGAAGCAGTCACCCCCTTTTAGCCGAGGCCCCTTCCGTCTGTGCGAATCGTGACTCGGTGCACAACATTGTCGGCAATCGGAAAAATCGCTGAGCAGTTGAGAAAGGAACTGTGCGTCGCGATAGAATTTCCGCGAGTACAAAGTTAAATAGAATTTCGATGAAAAAAAAAAAAAAAGTTGACGCATCCATGCATGCATTTTCCGAGGTATAGTTCACAGGCGGCGAGCCCGACTTTCGCGAGGGAGTTGGACGAGGTAAGTCCCAAACGTGTGACCCGTTCGACGCAGTTCAGCCGTTCCCTACTTTCGCGGATGATGTTGAACCCGGCGCTCTGCGGCTCCTTCGGGGATTCCCTCGCCGTCTCCTCGTCGTCGTTCATATCCCGTTTCTCCGCCACTAACACTTTTTCTCCGACCTTTCGATCTCGCGATTTTTCACGCCTCGTCGGTTTCGCCCGCCTGCACACTGCACTGTATCGAACTTTGCGCTCGTCGTCGCTTTTTCGCGGGAGATCGTATACGCTTATTGTCTGAGTTTTGTATAGCAGAGCGAACAGCGGGCGTACGGTTGTTCAAACTTCTGTAGTCGCCCCTCCCGGTGAATGTGTTGTCGCAGCATACATATATATAATAACGAGGAAATCCGCGTGTCGAGGGTCGGTGTAAAGGTTCACCGATTCTTCGTCCTGTCCTTCTTGTGTGTATATACATATATCATGGCGATTCTTCGCGACAGGGTCGAATCTTTTTTTTCTCACTCTCGGTATGTTTCTATCTCGCTCGTCTTGTCATCGCCCGCGAAGTGCAAATGCTCTTCACGGGAATCTCGAGAATTGAGAGATCGTCACGATTGTCGAAGGCCCGGGGGTGGAAGGAAGGGTGCGCCGACTTTCGATTATTTCCCGCCATTAGACGTCGAAGGGCTTCGGGCTTTCGTCGATTCCCCGCTCGACAATATACTTCCCCGTTTCTGCAACCTTACTCCGCCCTTGGCTGGAAAGAACATTTATTTCGGGAACTCGAGGTCTACAACACTTTTGCATTCCCCGTCGCCGAGCGATGGAAATTCGAACCAACCCAGCCCCTTACATTTTCAGCATTCCATCAGTCTTTCCCCATCATGCCCACTCGAAATTTTGAACCCCCGTGGAGTCTGTTCTTAAAGTGCAGACGAATGTGACGCGGCTACACTGCCTTTCCAGATTACCGATTTGAATAATTCATGGGGTCAACCGAGTTTACTAATTCATAGGAGGGTTTGCGCCGGCAACAAAAAAAAAAATTAATTCCGTGTCGCAATCCTTCTGAGCTACCTAGAGGTACAGTGAGGGATCCGCTTGAAATTAGTTTTGGACTTTATGTACAGATAGGGTTTAGTCCAGCTAACTGTTAAATACCCGCACTGGCGCGAGACTGGCCAGACTCCCGGGCTTGGCGCGATTTTGCGTCAGTGTTGCAATGAAACCGCCATACAAACCTACCTTACTGGGATACATTGGGAAATCTAGAAACGACATAAGGATCCCTCAACAACATTCCAATCTCCAAAAACGGCGGTGAAGTTTAATCATGAAAACGAGACGCTCCGACGGATGGATCTTCTTTGCAAGCTTTAGCCTCGCCGTACGTATAGGCTATGACGGGTGTGAAGTACACGTGTCGCCAGGCTCCGTCGAATCTCCCAAAACGACGGGCATTACCGGACCCGACGGAGGGTTTAAAATTCATCTCGCCCTTCGACGGCACGAGAAGCCAAGGCTACACCGAGAAGTGTTCCGTAGTTTCGCGTAGCTTCCACCTAGACCGTATATACGGTTCTAGCCAAAGCCCGCGAGCCCCGAGAACGATTCGTATTCAGTCGGGCTGCGCCAATATTGCGTTACCAGAACGCGTCCTGCAGCTCAATCCCTGTGCGGGAGCATCAGGCATCGGCGCGCTTTTCCTCGTGCGAGCTGCCCTTTCTCGCCGAGTGAGGCATTCGCGGTGGAAACCGATCACGTTTCCGAGTCATACCGCACACGACCAAGCTCCGAGGTATCGCTCGCCGAGGTCGTATTCCATCTGCCCCGTCTCGCTTTTAATTTACACCCAACGGAATTAATGGCTCTACCGGATCTCCTTCTCAATCCTAATTGAGACTTGTCCGTTCGGCTCGCTTCGTCTCCGCACCCGGGCCCCTCGAATTCCACAATTTTTCATCCTACGACTCTTGAATCTCGATGTCGCGAGGCATTAGTTGTCTCTCGGGGTCCGCAGGGAGAAGGATCTTCGATTCTCTTTTACTTGGACGTTTTCCGACTGTATGTTCCATCGGTGGTTATCAACGGGATTGGGTTGTGCAAAGCTTCCCAACTTGAGCCGTCCTGTCGATATCCTCGATGGTTCTCTGATATCCGACGATCGAACGACCAACAATCCCTTCGAGGTTCGCAGTCACCGTCGTCGTTGTCGTCATGTAAATTTCGTTGGTCGTGTGTTAGCACGAGAAGCAAAAGGGCTGCGGCCCTTCAGTGCATAGTCGAAGGTACACCAGGGGGCAGCTTCCGCTGATAGGAGTCCTGCGGTGGTTCGAGGACCGGAGCGCGGGAGAGACCCTCTTCGGATCCTCTCGAGCCGGGAATCTCTTCGGCTCTGTTTTCTCATACTCTAGCTTGTTCTCGTTTCCCTGCTCCCCGCTCTATCGGAGCCTCTCTGTACCCGCCGCGTACGATCAAGTGTTTGAGATTATGACGGAGGCTCCGGTCACGTATTTCATTAACCGTCACGGCTGGCTCCGGGACGCTGAAGGGGCGAGCCAGTGTGGAACCAGTGGCATCGGAAAACCTACCGCTCTTTGGCGTCGGGGCTTCAAGGGGAAACATCGCGCGCGTACTACACATAACCAGTGTAGTTATATCTGCGAAATGTGTTTGCCTTACGTTCCGTCTCCCCTGAGGGATGATTCCGTTATAATTGTATTAATAATTCTTCATTGTCTTTTGGGTCGTACGCAGCTTCATCATCGTTGGATTGGGCTTATTTTTGGTACCTCACGGGTACGTGACCGGCTCTCTCGATGGACATTCTCGAGTCATTGACCTTTTACTTTCTCAACATAGATTATTTTTTTAGATAGGATGTTATTTGTAATTTTCTACGCTTGGGCTCGAAGTTTTAAAAAACGGAGATACGGAATTGCGAACGAAGGGCACAAGGTTTTCCTCTTTCTTACCAATAATACGGCACAGCGCCCTTCGAGTGATGCCAACGACAGATTGGAATTACCATATCGGAAAAGGGACTGCCGGACTCCTTATTTCCCATTTCTCACAGTTGTACCGCGACAGAGACGACTCTCGGTCCTGTTCCTTTCCGCGCGAATCACTTTCTCCGGCTTCCTGCCTTTCCTTCGCCCCTTCCGCCTCTTCTTCTTCATCCTACTCTGTGCTTCGACGTTACGTCAGTGTTATCGTCATCTTTCCTTTTATCTCTTTCACGCACTCACACTCTTTGAATTTGCGTTTTCTTCGTACGATGACAAAAATAAAAGGGAGGAAAGGAGGATGGAATACCTTTTGCACCCCGTAACGCTCTCAGCTTTCATCTCCTATTTCCCCATCTCGGTCTCGGCGCTCATCCGATCCTCGGCGGTCCGCAAGTAGATTTCAATCTTGTTTGGTCGACGTATCGTCACGTTCTCTCTTACTCTCGTTCGCCCGTTCCGTACCAATGCAAGGGATGGGATCCACGCTCTTGAAGACCAACGCTACTGGTATAATGCCGGTACAGCGATATCGATCGATAAACCCTCGGTTTGTACATGTGTACGACCAGGGAAAAGATTCGCGGTGAAAGAGTGCGAGAGACGGAGAAATATCCGGAGCAGGTTCTACAGGAAATTCGAGGATTTCCTCTCGACACCCTGCCCCATGTACCACACCCCACGATGCAGGTTTTACCTTCCAAATGAACCCTGGCGGATCGAAGAATCGATGAGCTTAATGGGAATCGCAAAAAGAGGCTATTTTTTAAAAGATAGAGGTGATAGAGGTGAGCGGGGCAAAATGGGGCAACGAGGCAAAACGGGGTTTTTGGGCAAAACTAAATTTTCCAATCATTTTTGGATCGCACAAGGTGGCAAAACTGGGCAGAAAAGCTTGATGTATCCGATAGGGCGAATTTGGACATCCAAAAATTATTGGAAAATTACGTTTTGCCCCGTTGCCCCACTTTGCCCCGCTCTACCCTATATCCGCTGGTCATCCTCGAGATTTCAGTGATTACTCACGGTGACGACTGTACATCGAGAGAAATAATTTATTTGATCGATGCGTCGCAAACAAATATTTATTTCAATAAAGTAAATAATTATTTGAATAGAATGAGTAATTATTTTAGAGCAACGGAAAAATAAATGATTTTTCTGGATGTGGGTGAAACGTTAAAGACAAGTTCCGGGCAGAATCACTTTGTGCCAAAGGTGATTTACAGTGGAAGTAGTTGAATGAAGGAAAGCCAGTTGACGAGACAGGGCCTTCTTCTTCTTCTTCTTCTTCTTGTGTCACGCCTTCGGGAAAAATTCTTGGACGAGATGGCTATGAATATATTACAGGAAAAACGGGGCGAGATTCACGGTGGGCTGGTTCGTTGGGGAAAGAAAGGGAAAAGCGAGGAACCTGTCTGCACAGCGTTGGGCGAGAGCCCCGAGTTCATTCGACCTGGGTAGTAACCGACCCCCTAGCACCATCGTCCCGCTTTCTTAAACACTTGACGAGAGCGGCCAGTCATTATTCTCGAGTATCCCACACTTCTCACCCTAGTTTCATTCTCGCTTCCCCGGATTTTTAAGGCTCCTCCGTTTATTCCAACGTCGACGTTTAAACCGTGGCTGGTTAGAAAAGTTACCTCCCTACCGAGTTTCAAAACTTGGAATCTCGTTCGTAAATCTAAGTCTATCGTCGTCACTATTCATTACTGAACCACCATTCATCGTTGATAATTGATTATCTCTTGTTCCATACTGTAAATTTTCACGAATTTCATCCGTGATCGTGACTCGTAACCACATCGCTTTAATTTCCAGACCGAAATCTGCTCGAGCGCCCTCACCGACGTCATTCACGCGGTCATCAATGGAACGGATGGGTGTCTATTCTGTTTCGGTCACGCGGGCCTCGGTAAGTTTTACCCCAAACAGAATTTTTTTTTTCCACAGAATCCTCACTTCACAAAATCGTCATATTATCTCTTAACTCAAAACATCTTATTCAAAATTTTGTGTCAGAAAATAATAATAATAATGAAGCACATGCACGGCACTCGTCCTTTCACTGCTATTCACCGAGCCGAAGGATAATCGAGGGTTGAGCGAAGAAGAAAAAAAAACACGAGACTCATGCAAGAACGTACCGGAGACGGGGGCTGGTCGGGTAGTCCCATAGAAACGGCACGTTGCATTCTTTCTCCCAAGTCGAGGAAGATGAGGACGCGACCCGAGATGATATCCTCGGTCTTTTTTTTTCGTTCTTATTCCTTCTTTCGTCTCTTCGCGCTCGCGGAAGAGGGTGGAGAGACAACGAGAGCAAGACCATCCAGCAGTTAGTACCTCGAGTTCGACGTCCTCGTCATAGACAAAAACGCCATTGTTATCCCGACGAAAATCCGTCGAGACGCAGACGGGAGATAATTACGTAAATGAACAACTCGAGAGCCAAGAAGAAGAAGAAGAAGAAGAAGAAGAAGAAGAAGAAGAAGAAGAAGAAGAAGAAGAAGAAGCATGGAAAGGGACGAGGAGGAACGAAGGAAAGCAGGAAAGAAAGTTTGGTAGCTCATAGGTTCCGACAAAAGTGGCGGATACATCTGCGAGGGAATTCCGGAGTGCTTCTCGGACATGGTTCTTCGGCGTGGGAAACGTCGCGAGAACGATTCGAGGATTCTTCCGAACGTGAGAAGCTACAGACACCGCACGACAACGCTCGTAGTCGTGACCCACTTTGGGGAAAGTTACTCAGCCGATAGCCGAAGTTGCAAACTTGTCCCGTCGAGCCATACGGAGGAGCCTCTAATTTAGTCGGCAATATCGGATGCTCTCTCTACTCATACGCGGTTCCATAATATCAGAAAGTTTGCCGATTTTCGAACACGAGCGAGTTCCGTTCGACCGGTTGAAATCAATATCCGCAACCGGCGTGTCGCAGCCGACATGGAGCTTCGAACGGGCACCGATCGATATTTTTTAATTTTCCTATCCAGTTTCCTCTCCAGTAGTGAAAACTGTTGTGACAAAAACGAAAACTTTTTCCATTTCGACTTTTACAACTACCACTGATCCACCACTGAACTGTTAGCCACAGTTAGCAATACCAAACATAGCTGCAGGCCTACACCGTAAAAAAAATTGTACGACATTTAATGTACTGGTACTGGCAGTTTTTATTCGTAAACTGGTATTTTTAAATATCACGTGCAATTGTGATGATAAAGCAATGTACATCATATTTAATAATTTTGATAATTTACTATTCAATTTTACTATAAAAGTATATTGATTTTTCATCACAATTGTACATTAAATATAACGTACCAGTTTTTGCATAAAAACTTCCGGTGAGGTACATAGTAGTTTCCTCGAAAGCTTATTTGAAAATTTTAAGATTTGGAATTTATTTATTCATTTGCCTGGTCTGTTTCTCCAACATCCTCTCTTCTTATTCGAGATTCACTGCAGAGCTTCGAAGCCGCTGGTTGGTGAACCGCTCCTTCTAGGTGTGCAGCAGCAGCAGCAGACACGAAGTTGTTTTACATTTTAAGTAGTGATATCGAGTTTGCATGCAAATGCATGATTATAGCTCAACGAGGTAGAAAGGATGGATGCCGTGGAAGTGCAAGAAGAAGTCACCAAGGAATAAGAGAGAAGGAAAGACCGAGAGAAGATTGTGGACTGTGAATCGGAGTAGTAAGGGAAAAAAAGAAGATACTATCGTGTCGCTGCTGGAAGAGTGGAAGGAAGGAATGGAGGAATCGCGATAAAGAATGAGAATAAGAGGCGCGAGAGATAAAATATGCTACTGGGACAAGCTACCGTACTTTTCGGTTCTTAACGCAGTATCGGATTATCTTTGCTCTCCGGTCCAGTTATTCACTGAGCGAGTTATATACGCGCGATATTAAAGCCGCGAGACGTTATCCTCGCTGGCCATACCCCACCCGCTATTCCTTCTTCTTCTTCTTCTTCTTCTTTCATTACGCGGCGAAGAATAAATGCCGACATCTTCCCCGCTATCCGGAGGAGGGGGGAAGAGAAGACCGAACAATTCGTTGAGTAAACGCCAGTTCGCCGGTTTATGTATTTATTTTCATAATTTCAATACAGACGAGAAAACTTATGAAATCACAATTATATTTGCATAGTTTGATACTGCTGGCTTGATGGATGGTCCGAGTTTTATATTAAATTCAATAAAAAGTCGTGTGAAAATTGATGCCCTGGGACGAATAGTTCGTTTAATTGTTTCGCAACGGGTTGCCGGAGGGACGGGGTCTTTCACAGGTCAACTTTTGTGTTTGGATTGTCGTAACTGGTACGATAACGCACGGAAGGTCAATAGACCATTTTTTTATCACTCTTCCTCCGACGGTCACGCGCTCTCACTTTGTGATGGGATTGTCGAGGAGAGCTATTATCAACCGAGAATTTATTAATTTTCACGCCAATTGCGTGAAAGCCCGCTTTTGCCCCAAATAAATTTTGTTTCGATGAAAAAAAATATATATATATAATCTTTACCACTATTCCCGTACGTGGAAAAAACTTGCGATTTCGCGAGTGGCCCATGTCTGGGAAACAGAAACTTGACGTTTATGGAATATCGAAACACGACTCGTTCACTCTTGCCACAGGGTCGTTAAAATATCATCAGCCTCCTCGTATCGTCAACGTTTAAACGTCAACGACGATAAATTTCTGAGCCATTAAATGCATACCGCGGTCGCGTTCATTCCCCACGTTTTTATGCACGTCGAAGCATTACGCCACATACGTGCGGCATACACAATGGTAAACTATGGTAAATTTCCAACTTGTTTGACGGGGAACTGGACACAAAAAGCGCACGTGAAATATTTCACTGTATTTTTATTGCCGTACCCCCTTAAAAGTGTTGATCTATACCTTATGCCGTTAATTTTGTCGGTGAAGCATTTTGTAGCTAGCATATTTTGTTAAAGAGCTGGTTTTTTTTTAATGTCGTTTCCATATTTTAATCGAAATTTTTTTGGAAATTAGTAATGCATCTTAAAAAAATGTTTTCGACCAGAATTTAATTTTCAAAGAAATTCTTATTTTTAGTATAAAAATTAGAAAACTCGATTCGCCAACAGAAAAAAAGTTTATATATTGTGATACAGAAAAGTGTAGGGTGTTTGAAAAGAATCGTTTTTATTAATCTAATTAAAAAAATAAAACTTGGCAGCAAATTGGATACTAAAATTGGCTTAATGAAACGGATTAATTGAAGTTTTGGTTAAAGTAGCGAGTATATTTATGTTGGCTGGATGCAGCATGGTTACGCTGGCTGCTCACGAACCGTCGGCTCTATAATTAAATAATAACATAATTCAACGTCTTACATAGAGACAATTAAATACGATTTAAGATTCAACGTTTGCTTCGAGCTCGGGCGAGTTTCCATTATTTCGTCGAAGCCCTCCGACTCCCTTTCCAGCAAACCCTCACCATCCCTCATTCTCGCTGTCTCGGAAAGCCCGTATCTCGTGCTTTTCCCGGTGTATAGAGTTTTACGATTTTAATAAGAGCCCAAACGTACACCACTGTTGTTTTATCATCAATAATATCCTGCCTCGGGTAGATTCTACCGAGCCCGACTATATAAATCACTTGGTTTATTCATGAGCTTTATTGAAATATTGTTAACTTTGTTATAAAATTTTTCACAGATTTCCACCGGCTTCATTATCATATGTGTATCGTTACGTAACGGGCATTATCCCGTTGCATAATTATATTGAATATATGCTAGTAAGGTTCATTGAACAATCCAATTAAGCATCTTTATCATAAAATATTCATTTTACCCCGGGTGCCAATCGTGTAGCCGACACGTCGGTACATTTATTGATTGTATTACTGAATTTAATATCGCCTCGCAAATTTTAAACGTTGAAATAGGTCACACCGAAAAGAAATAAAGCCAGGGAGCTTATCGGACAGTCGAAAAATAGTTTCACCCGATTCGTACCGATATTTGTAATCAAAACTTCTAATTTGGATCGAAAAATTATATAATTTTCGACTAAGAATCCACATTAACCATCCCGCTGGAACTAGCAGTTTGCTACATTAGCAAAGCAGCTATTTTTGAAAATATCTTCTTCAATATTGATTTGAAAATTCTGAAAAAATAGTATAAATAGCAATGCATTAAAAAAGGGAAGCGGATGGACCCAAATTTTATAAATTGTTATTCACTTATTTGGGCGTAAAAATTGAAAGTCATATCATTTTTCAAATATTTCGTCCGATTGGTACGAATATTTTAGTAAAGATTTTTCATTTTCATTTGAACAAATAAATAAAATACGTAACCGACAGCGGTGGATGCGCGGTTGGCGCACGGCTCTGGTGGTCTCCCAAGTCAAGCTGATTCGTTCGCGGTCAGTACTTAGATGGGTGACCGCTTAGCCGTACACTAGCTGGCGCATCAACCGTTGAGCGGGAGGCGCTTTCTTCTGAGACTTTGGTGTTTCTGCACTTTACTCAAGTGCAGAAATATTGGTGGATCAGTA
>JAPYZD010000725.1:0-28926 GCA_030522725.1 Ichneumoninae sp. B BG-2022a
CATAATCCTGCATGATTTGACGCATATGTGTAGCATATTAACAACGCTAAGTCGGAACTGAAAAATTGTCTAGGTCCGTCGGTAAAACAGGTAAAGCAAGTTAAAAAAAGAAAAAACAGCTCCTGCAGCCCCTTAAGGAATTCTGCTGTAATACAAATAACCATCCACTATAATCAGTAACCATCCACTATACAAGTTTGTATAGATGAGTTTAAAAATGTAGCATTCACTTGACTAGTGTGAAGCGCTCCAACCTCCCTAATGATGTTGGAACGCTTCACACTAGTCAAATGACTGTTACATTTTTAAAGTAGTTTACACAAACTTTTACGGATCCATTGCTTATACTGGACAGTTATTTGTGTTACGGCAGACGTCGCTAACGTAGAAAAACATTAATCAGCAATGGATTTACAAAAATATTAACTGGTTTGTGCTAATTTTCCAAAATGCACATATTCGTTCAGTTTTCTCATAGAAAGATTCGTAATTTTTATTCAATTTTGATGTATCGCAGCTCATTCTATTCCTCGAAAGATGCTCTACGAATTCACCGTCTACATATTCGATAGTATTTTCCGTTTAAAAACGACAGCCCTTTGTTTAATCCATCGACGAAATTCCTTTATAAAGGAACAGCTGCAATTTTCAAACGGAGAATGCTATAGAATATCTATAGACGGTGAATTCGTAGAGCATCTTTGGAGGAAGAGAATGAGCCGTTATACATAAAAATCGAGCGAAAGTTACGGACTATTGTTTGAAAAAAACTGAGCAAATATGTATGTTTTCAAGAATTTGTATAAACCCGTCAATATTTTTGCAAATCCATTGCAATTAATGTTTTTCGAGATTAATGATATCTGCTGTAATACAAATAACCATCCACTATAAACAACGGATGCGCAAAAGTTTGCATAAACTGTAAAAAAATTTGTATGAAATTTCATATACCTGACTGGAAGTTTTTATTTAAAAAATAGTATATTAAAATTCATGTATAATTGTGATGAAAAAATAATGTTCAGTGTATTAAAAACATTGGGAATACTTCCCAGCCGGACCATCGCCACAAAAGGATGCTGTTGCAATATTTGCGCTGGTGCAATATTTATATGTGCTGCGCATGTCGCAAATATTGCGCCACATTGGGTCTATTTCGTGGTGCTTGTCTGTCTGGGTCTATTTTTAACAATTTACTTTAATTTTACTATGAAAGTACTTTAATTTGTATCGTTTACTTTAATTTCAATGAAAAAGTATATTAAATTTTCATCACAATTGTACATTAAATTTAACGTACGGGTTTTGGCACAAAAACTTCCAGTCCGGTGCATTACATTTACAATTGTTTTTTACAGTGTAAACGACTTTACGAATATAGTACTCATTTGACTAGTGCGAAGCGCTCCAACCTCCTTAAAAGTCGCTTCTACCTTTAGCGGTTAAACGGAAAAAGGATACCAGTCTGATAGCCGAGATAACGGACAGTGTATTCGTACGCGTGCGCTATACGCAAAAAAGTTTGGTGTGTGTGCGTTTCCGTGGGACGAAACGGCGAGACACTCTTCGGTGAAAGTTTGCCAAATTATATTTCGCCGAAATATTTGGAATGTCCACGCTCGGATTCGAGTGTTTTTATTCTCGTCGGAAGCTCCGTTGATAGAGCGCGGCGCCAGAGTTGCGCGCGCAGCCTTCGCAATCGGCGTGAATCTGTCGAGAGTCGAACTGACACAACGGAATCGAAATTTCACAGCGAGAATCTTCGCGCGGCGTGACCTCGATAATAAACTTGTGTAGGCGTTCCGGACAATTAAACGAAAGAATAATAATTTATATATCTCTTTGTTAAAGTCGAAACGTGATGCTCGATGACCGTAACGAAAAGCGGATTTCTTCTTTCGTTTCTCTGTGGAATGTACTGAACCGCGTAACCCAGTTTGTAAACTGTATTTCTGCAAACAAACGCTGGCGCATGCGGATCTGTCTGGGTATGCAGTGTGGCGTAGGTAGAGGAAAAAAAAAGAAGTGGAAACGACAAAAGAATGAGAACGTTCGTAGCACACGTGTCGAACACAACGAGTTTTCAAGCCCTATGGTTTTTCACGTTAACTTCGAGCGTCGAATCTGTTATTATACTCCGTAATGGGTAGCAATCAGAGGTACTTATGAGCAACTTGTAAGCGCGTCACACTCTGTCCGGTGATCGCGGACAGGAATTAACCCCTTTCATTATGATGGGTGGACTAAATTAAGCGATATAAAGTTGCATCATTTTTTTTTTTTTAATCTTTTTAGGCGTTTAAGTAACCGTGCAACATCCGCGTGGAATAACGTTGCCATCTATTTTAACATCTCTTTAGATACGAGTTTATTTGCTTAATAAAAATAAAAATGTATCTTGTGAATCTTATTAAAAGTAATCATACATTTCTTTTATTTGTTGAGAAAACGTGAATTTTGATTGTTTGTTTTGTTATTTTAAATAAATCAATTATAAACATCCGGTTGACCGACGTTGAATCTCTAGACAGGAAGTTCGGTTGATTTTTCGTTAAGAACACTTAGAACAGTTTATCGGTAAATTAACCTTATCTATTATTTTGCTTTTCACATTATTTCATTTTTTGTCAAGAAACTTCTGTAAGTTATCTTTGAAAAAAATTGAAATTATAACAAATAAATTCGTAAGAGTAATCGATCGTAATTCGTGCTATTAGGGAATTTAGCGTAAACACGCAAGTAACCGTTTTTCAGATGTTATGAGAAAGTTATCCGTTGATTGAATTATGACGTTATGACCGCTAACGTCGACTTTCGGACATTCGATAACGTGCGGAAAACATTTTAGCGGTCGTAAGTCAAAAGTCAATAATTGGTCAAGTTTTTTGTAACATCTGAAAAATTGCTACGGATAACATTTTGGCGCTCATGAGACAATAATCGGAAAAGATTTTCGTAACATCTGAAAAATTGCTAGTTAGGCACGTGCTAGCGCTTGCGCAGTAAATCGTGTCTGCAGCCGGTAACAATGCAGCGCCGAGTCCCAAAATATAGCACGAAATACTTTTGAAACATTTTAGAAATATCTTCATCCTTCAAATCTTACGAAATATTTGTGAAAAAAACACGGAAGTAATATTTTGAAGTATTCTATAAAAATATTCCAACGAAACATTTCGTAAATAGTTCAGAAATATAGTTGATCTTTCAGTACACCCGAAATATTTCTGAAACGGTGAAAAAATATTTTGAAAGCGAATATTAGTATCTGCGCCCTGACTTTTCACGTTTTTTGAAACATTTTTCGTATTTTTAAATGTTGGTAAAATATTTATTATATGGGCTGAAGGCCTCAGGTCGATGGCCCTTTGCCAACCTGCACAATTACGATTGTGTATAAAAGTAGTTCAAAGAGACAACTGTATAAATATTAACTTTGGCAATAAATATCTTTTACTACCAACACTATTAGATATTGCTATGTATGATACAAATGTTTTTAAAACATTTCTGAAACACTTCAAAGTAAGATTTATCAGCGGACAGAAAAGTATCTTCAAAACCTTTAAAAAATATCTCAGAAATCTTTTTAGATATTGGTAAGATATTTTCAACATTTCAAAACAATTATCGTACTACGTGGGTCGCGACCGAGTAAAATAGCCTCGATTGGTATCTGTGCCCTTTGCCATCGTCTAAAATTACGATTGAGTATAAAAGTAGTTCAAAAAGACAACTGTATAAATATTAACTTTGGCAATAACTTTCAGTACGTCCGAAATATTTCCGAAACGGTGAAAACATATTTTGAAAGCGAATATTAGTATCTGTGCCCAGAATGTTTCACTCTTTTGAAACATTTTTAAGTATTTTTAAATGTTGGTAAAATATTTATTAGATGGGCTTCACCCTCAGGTCGATGGCCCTTTGCCAACGTATGAAATAACGATTGGGTATAAAATGAGTACAAAAAGACAACTGTATAAATATTAACTTTGGCAATAAATCTCTTTTACTACTACTTACTAGATATTGCTCTTATTGCCAAAATACAAATTTTTTTTAAACATTTCTGAAACACTTCAAAGTAAGATTTATATAAGCTGACAAAAAAGTATCTTCAAAACCTCAAAAAAATATCTTAGACATATATGTAAGATATTTTCAACATAAAAAAATGTTGGTGCAAAACCAAATTCTACGCTTCGAGTAAATTTCTAGTCGACGGTGTGCCGTTGTTTTTCTACTCTAAATATCTATTTTCTTAGCACACAAAGTGTGAAATATTTACTTGTTTTTCTTTCTATAAAAATGTCAAAGATTTATTATGTCAATAAACGAATGTAAAAGGGATTTTTCCCGTCTATAAATAAATAAATAAATAAATAATAAAAAAAACGGTACTATGTAGGTCGAGACTGAGTATAAAAAATAGCCTCTGCTTACCCAAAATCACCGACGATGACATCCTCATTGATAAAAGCTTGGCCTCACTGACATATTCCAACGAAAATAACGAAGGCACTGAACACCCCCGTGCGACGAGTACCAAAAAAAAAAAACGAGAAAAACAAACAAAAAGATAATTTACAATCGATGAGAATTTAGAGTGATCTCAGATCGACACCGTGCCACACATCGTCCGCGTGGAAGTAAAAAAAAAGCGGAGGACGGAAGTGTGGCCGCGCACTTGTAGCTGCAGGACAGTCCCGGCTACAACGACTGTCCGTGAAAAGACCTCGACATACTTCCTCGGAGGCTTACTCTCTCCTATCCTCCGAAGAGGCGCCATCCCTCACCCGCCTCGACCGAGTCAAGGGAAAGTGGTTCCCCTCTCTCTTTCTTTCTCTCTCGACCGGGTTTCGATGATTCGTTACGGTGAACGCAGTTATGCGCGTACGTCTCCGGATTGACAGAAGTTCTACACCCATTCCCCACCACCGGCCGCGTCCGGGGACTCGCACGTCCCGAGATTAGAGCAGATCGAATCTCCTTCGGCATCTCGATGTCTTTCACGAGGGTTTTTTTTTCTTTTTTTTTTATGCCTTACAGTTGGCAATAATATCGAAACGAAGCACCGGATTCAATCACGGATAAACCTCCATCCGGGTCCGGGCCCCCGAATACAGATTCGTTTCTCCGAGCACGCCTGTGGAAAGTCACCGCGTGCGATTTGTTAACCATTTAAACGAATCCGGCGTCATACCGGATGTGAAGACGGTTGTACAGTCATCTCACCGGGGGTTCGGCATTCGCTTGAAATCCGACTCGGTCACTTTAAAAAAATTATCGTTTTTTCTTTACACTTTTTTTTTTTAAGAATTCCCACAGTATAAAGAACATTTTATTTTTATTATTTTTATTATTTGTATCATTTGTTTTGTTATGTTTGCCAGATTTTTTTAAAAGCAAAGAATCTGTTTTTCTGAACGCCAGATGATTTTCGGACTATTCGTTTTTGGAAGGCAATTATTTTGTACAATAGCATTGGTTTATAATTCTCAGGTGTGTGTAAAATATTAACGGCAGTGTACATTGGAACGAAAAAGTCGAGTATCGAAATATCAATAATCGCAAGTTTAAAAATAGCGAACGTTAGGATTATGGATTTTAGTTATTGATTAAACACAAATCCGGTACGCTGGTTCTTAAAGAACTGCCATAGGCGCTGAGAAAAATGTGTCAAATCCTTTTAATTGTAAATAGCGAATGTTTGATTGAAAAAGGAAATTCCGCTCAGAAACGGGAACGCGATATCACTATTGTTACACCATTTGAAGCACATAGTGTTCCACATATGTAACACCTTTTGAGCTTAATTAAGCTATGTACTAAAGATGGGAAATTTTAGACTTTGTTTGACCTTCCTTAAACTTTCCAATCTTTTTGCACAAAGTAATATTGTTTTTCACTTCGGAAAATTGTATACTTTGCAATATATGTTCCTGCAAATATGCAGAAATTGATATGTTTGATACATTAATTCATACAAAAACGTCGAATTTAATATATTACGAACATATTGTTTTGCATACGGTCGATAGTCGATTTCCGTAGTCGCAAAAACGGTGCTCCAATATACCACATAATATATATTTTGTGATACTTCAAAGGATTAAAAAAGATATAAAAAAAAATAAATTTGGAGGGGTCGACGACCATTTCATATACATGACAACAGTATTAAGATATTGAAAATTTGTAGGCGGTCGCCTTCGGGTATATTGAATCTATGTGCAGTATTGATAACTGATATGTTATTTTTCACTTCGAAAAATTGTTCCGCGTATAGAAGACCAAGCACCACATAAAAAGGAATACGTATCGTGTATATCAAAAGAAATATCTGATATATGAAAAATATTTTATTTCACTCTGTGCGAAATCAACACTTTTTGCACCGAGAAAGGTTCAAAAGCCCTATTTTCACAGCGTGTATAGTAAAATGTTGTACGATACTCAGGCGAAAAACTTTTACTTAACTCGCGTAATTGCAACACTCGCATTCGGCTCATGCTGCAAAATCCCATCCATTAGAAAACTTTTTTACGCACTAGTATGGTAATTTTTTCCGTTTTCCGTTCCGGTCGAGTGAGCGCAGAACGGCACTTTTCCGCATCGTGTGTGAGAAAAATACTGTGCATGCGTACGAACGCAATATGGTATTTCTTCTTACACTAAAAAAGATATAAAAAAAAATCAATTTGGAGGGGTCGACGACCATTTCATATACATAACAACAGTATTAAGATATTGAAAATTTGTAGGCGGTCGCCTTCGGGAATATTGAATCTATGTGCAGTATTGATAACTGATATGTATCTCGTACACTAGTACGAGAAAGTGTCTTTCTCCGCACACTTTACAAAAATGAAAACCGTGATTTTCGCGAATTTGTTAGAAAAATTATGCGAATGGCATGGGCGAAGAAAAAGGCGCCCTGACTCGTATGAATGCCGCACTTGGCTTCAGCTCTTCCGGCATTTTAACACTCGTCAAGAACGCCACTTTCACGCCCTTGCTATACAAATAACTATTCCACCGAAAAATTGTATGTTTAGGAAAATGGTCCTGCAAATATAACGAAATTTAGATGTTTAATATATTAATTCATTTAAAAATACCGAAAGCAATATATTTCGAATATATTTTTTTGCATATACTTGATTTACGTGGTGGCAAAAACAGTGCTCCAATATACCACATAAAACATATATATAATCCGGTTCTTCGAAGGATTAAGAAACGTATGGAAAAAAAGTACCAGGTTGGAAGGTATTAACAACCATTTTGATAGTCATGACATTAGTATAAAGGTATTCAAAAATTGTATGACGTCGACTTCGGGAATATAGAATTTATGTGCGATAATGATAACTCACTCGTCATCGTTATCGTAATTTTCAAATTTTTGACGTACTGAGAGTCGGAGCAATTAAAAATCACGAACGCGTCGCGTCTTTCCATATCACAGGGGATAAAAAAATGTACATCGAGACAATTTAAGATTCGTGGTACTGTAAATTTATTTTCGATAATGCGAATTATTATCTAAATACATAGTTGCATGGCCTTCACTTTATTTTTCTCTCTGTATAAAGTAAACGATATCGAATAATATATAATATATCGAACCCAATCTCAACTACGAACGAAAGAACCCAATCGACTTTGACACTGAAACTTCGTTCAACAATCAATCGTAAAATCTAATCGCGATAAAATAGAATATATAATTGAAGTGTTTTTGTGTGTGTATGTGTCTGTTTTTTTTTCTAGTGTTTCCGATGTTACGACTTCAAACTTGATTTCACGTCTATTTCTTTGCGACAATGTTGAAAAAGAAGAAAAATATTTATGGCAATAATTTAATCAAACTAAATTTGTTTATAATTTTTATCAGACAATCAAAGAAATTCGATCGACGATAAAAACGTTTCGGAGAAGAAAAAAAAATAAAGGGAGAACGAAGACGTGCACGTGATTCGAACGAGTCGGACTGAACACGCGACGAAGCGTGACTTCATTGAGAACGTACAATGTCTATTAACAAATATACATAAACGCCCGTATATATAAGTATCATATGCTGTACACATTATACGTATTTCAATCACATACGTACTCAAAGAACGTCGACTTTCTTTGCAGGTAGATGGACTACTTATAATTCAGTCACTCGTTTATCAAACCGTAATACTCTGTTATTAGCAGCGTTATCATTTAATCAGCGATGCCATACCCGCTCTAAAGGGTCGAACCGCAGTCTATATTGTATCAATCGGGTTTTTATTGACAAATCAAACAAGTTTCCGCTTGTAAAATATATACGGTGGTGATGCGAGAAAACAAAAAAATCACGAGACTTTCAGTGTTTTTTTTATTCTTCGTAAAAATTTCCGTAAAAGAATCTACGACGGATATATATCTTTTCTTTTTTCGTCCGCCTCGAGAAATCGAGATCGCTCGTCGGCGCTTACGTTTTCGTAAAAATTTTACCCGCTTCGTTACTACTCAAATAAACCAACACTCTTACTTCTCTCCGTTTCGCAAAGCTATTAACGAACATCCACGATGTCTCTACTTTGTCCCCTCCCCCCTTCGTGATACGGTGATCTGTGATTTGTGTCGCTTGATTAGTACTTTCTCAAACTCGGTATAGACGACTTGTACGGGTCGAAACGATCGTACGACGGCGCCGTTCCCGGCGCTGTTAATCCTATGGACTGAATTGGTCCTCCCTGATATATCGGCGGACCTGGATGTCTCAGGGCACTTCCCATGCTACTGGAGTTACTCCATCTGTAACATTAATTTATCCTTCTAGTCCACGCGAAATAGACCGTTTTACTGGGATTGTCGTTAAATACTTCTTCAAAATAAAATCACACGTCTCATCGTACAGGCACAAATTTTGTTTTAAATTTCTTCACGCGAGTTTTTATTCGTCGACTTGCGATATCAAATAAAATGAAGGCACTGTAATAACAAAATGAAAACTTTACAGTAACACTAATTTTTTGGCTACTTGCGGGCAAGTCTATCTATGTGTGTTTGACAAATGTGTGTTTACCAATTTTTCATGATTTTCTGGAAAAGTTTGTTTTTATTTTTTCATATTTAAGGTGAAAGTACCAGAAAGTATACATAAATAAATTAAAAAAAAAAATAGAAGATACACAAATCGGAAACTGCTTTTATTTTTGCATTCTAGAGAGTGTAAAATATGTATCGGGAGAATAATCTGAGAGCTGAATTTATTCGATTACGATACTTTTTCTTTTTATTACACACTTCGTATGTGGTAAACAACTAAAGACGTTATGTGTATATGTCTATAGTAAACCGTTCCAACTCTACGAAAAAAAAAATCCTCACAGATCGAAGACCGGAGGTGTGAAATTCTACAGCGAGAAGATTATCTTACCTGTTAACGTTGTCCGAAGAGCGACTGCTCCATCCGGACGGTTCGTTGCGTGGATCGCGTGGCCCTCCGCTCGGCACGGAATTGAACGATTTCGTCGAGGGTGGACCGGAGTGCCATCCGCTAGGTGCTCGATTGCTTTCCCCGTACCGGCTGTCACCTGGTCGCAACGATAACAAAGAAAAAAACACCGTTTGAGACCGAGGTCGCGTTAAAAACGTGTTCACGGAGATAGAGATAGAGAGAGAGTAATCGCGACGGTTTGCGGGTTCAACTCGCTACAATAAAACTCAAGCGTGTGCGGTATCAACAAATGTCTCTTTTTATTAATGAATCATTACACGATTAGGACAGCGAATTACATATTGCCGTTGTTATTTCAGTCGTTATTCGGACAAAAGATTCTCGAATGCTATATGGCCATCTATACCGCAGCGAGGTCGTCAGACAACGCGACACAAAAAAAACGAAGCATTTACTACTAATATCTCAACATTTGCTCTTCCGTAACACGTTTAAAGTTTTTTTTTTTTTTCATATACGATCTGTGTGGCGGACCGTGGAATGCTTTTACCGTGTGAACACAAAAATATATACGCATGTAGAATGATGGTGTCATCAGCTAGGTCCGAATTTCGCGCAAACGACGGCCAGATTTTGAGCACATGCGAATCTTTTCAATCGCCAATTGATTCTGTTCGCTATACTTACGGGGTGCGCTGGATCCGGGCGGCTTCGAACTCTCGCTGTAGCGCGTGTGACTGTCCCTGGTACTTCTGTGAGACTCTGGCTCCGATCTTCGAACCTCGCGCTCGCGGCCGTACGCTGTGGTCGTCGGACGTTCGTAACTGTACACGCAAACCCAGTTACAACGTTACGAGTGAACAATTAGTAACTGAATGAATTAAAAAAAAAAATGTTTTATTGAAATATCCGCGAATACCGACCGTTCTTTTACTTGACGCGTGTCGATGGAGGACGAGGGAGTAGGCAGAGTTTCTCGGCGAACGATTACCTCCCTACCGCGGGTTACCTCCGGGAATGCCTCCGGGCGGCTGCTGCGTGAAGTGAATTCCGCACCGCGCTTAAAGTCCTTTTTCAATGCCAAGTCTTGAGTCGATCTGAGAATTAGAAAAGCAAAATTGACACTTATACACATACGTACTAAATCAAATATTATACCTAAATTGAAATAATAGTATATTATGCTACAAGGGAGGGAAGTGCGCGATTTCCGCTTAGCGCGGTCAGAAAGCAGGTAAAAATCCACTCCCTCTCGTGTAGAATACGACACTTTTTTCCCTACTTCGGTAAAATAACTACATTTCTTGCGTCGTAAAAATCGTCACGTTCTCCAATGACGGTTACTCCTCGGGGAGTGAAAGGGCTTCCATAGCGAGTAATGAAACAGTACTGCGCATGCGCACAGGTTAATAATGATCATTGATCAATAATCAGCGATTTTCCGCCCGTCTCGCACGCAAGGAATATCGTTATTTTAGCGATGTCGGGAAAAATAGTATTTTCATCGAGTGTGAAGTTTGCTGCTCGAGCGGAGCAAGGGCAGAAATTACACGAGGTGAAAACTCACCCTTTTCCATGTAGGATACGATTTTTTTTTCGACTTCGTTAAAATAACCACATTTCTTGCATTGCAAAATCGTCATATTCGCCAATGACGATTACTCCCCTGGGAGTAAAAGGGCTTCCATAGCGAGAATGAAACAGTACTGCGCATGCCCACAGGTTAATAATATTCATCAATCAATAATAGGCGATTTTCCGCCCGTCTTGCAAGGAATGTCGTTATTTCGGCAAAGTCGGGAAAAAAACAATATATTTTTTTCTCACATTCTAAAACTTTTCAAAGCCTCCTCTTCAGGT
The DNA here is from genome assembly GCA_030522725.1 of Ichneumoninae sp. B BG-2022a. Lineage (NCBI taxonomy): Eukaryota > Metazoa > Arthropoda > Insecta > Hymenoptera > Ichneumonidae > Ichneumoninae sp. B BG-2022a. The sequence continues at coordinate 11,312 of JAPYZD010000725.1, forward strand.
GATGCGGAACATCGTCGCTGGCATCATAAACTGATTCCGTTTTGAGAGATCAGTCTGCCGACGAAAAAGAAAACTGTCTTTCCCTGGGTAATCGGCAGACGCAGGGAAAGACAATTTTCTTTTTTCTCGGCAGTTTGCGGTCTCAAAACGGCATTCGGGACAGTTTTTGATTTTGTAAACTTTATAAGTTATAAATCATAACGATGCGTCGCCGCTCGGCTCGGTGTTTTACTTATAAAGATTTAAAATAGTGCGAACGGTACAGTCCCGCCAAACGCGAGTTTCAGGAAAAAATTCAAACACTTCTCGATGGGGTCAAAATCTGGAAAAAAATCAAACATATGGGAGGTGCTGCAAATGCTATTTTTAATGTAATAACATTGTTCAAAAAATTACCCGGCAAGTTAACAATTTTTTTTCGATAAAAATTATTCGTTTATTTTCCTGAATACGTATAAATTTTTTCAGAACTTTTTGTTATCTTTCAACATCGCCTTTTTTCTATGTTCAAGCTGCGAAAAAAGGCAATTTCCAAATATAAAAAAAATTCTGAAAAAATTCATATGTATCCAAAAAAATAAACGTATTATTTTTATGAAGGAAAACAGTTAAGTTGCCGGCTAATTTGTTGAATAATGATTTTTATCTTCAATTTGTTAATTCCAAATTGGAGTTATTATTTCACGAAAACAATCTTTGCAGTGCCTCCCATATATTTGATTTGTTTCAGATTTTTATCCCATCGAGAAGTCTTCAAAATTGTCTCTGAAACTCACGCTTGACTATCTTAATGGTGGGCGGACGAATTTTTACCTAGTCGATTCGTATCTGGAAGGCGGTGAGGGATCTAATCGACGATCCGAAACTCTGTCCAAGATCTCGGGACGTCGGTCGGCCACACGATCGGGACTGTGTCTGCGACTGTGTTCCGTGGTGATTCGCTTGCGATCGGGTTCGACGTAAAGATCCCGCGGGTCCCTGCGATCGCTCGACGTTCTCTTGATCGAGGGCGGCGGCGGAGCTCGCCTGCTCTCCTCCAGACGCATCTGTTGTCTCTTCAGTTCGAGCCTCTCCCGCTCCAGCTTCTCGCGCTCGAGCTTCTGACGTTCCCGCTCCAGTCTGAGCAGCTCGGCCTTCTCCTGCTCGATCTTCTCGCGTTCCCTTCGAAGCTTCTCGCGCTCGCGCTCCAATCGAGCCGCCTCGTCTCTCTGGCGTCGCTCGATCTCCCGCTGGCGCTCCACGTCCTCCCGACGTCTTCGCTCCTCCTCTCGCAGCATCCATTCCCGCTGGCGAAGTCTCTGCCGCTCGCGTTCTTCCTGCGGTTTAAAAAATATCTTTAACACTTGTCACAGACGACGGAGCGAGTTTTTTTAAATAGTTCCAAGCAGCTTTGCCATGTGTATCGATTTTTGTTCTCGTTCATTACGGCACGGATGCATTTTTTACGTGAATTCCTTAGCCCTGTATGTTTTTTTTTTTTTTATCGACATTTTTCGATTTTAACGTTTTCACAAAAAAATCAGAGATCACAGGAAGGAATTTAAAAAATGTAGTTCGTGGCAATAACAATACAATGTTTTTTAAATATATGCGTTTGATAAATTAATCGCATATAATGCAAAGTGTACGATTGAATATTTTTTGAGTACACATTTTTTTAAAGCCATGATTTAAGGATAAACTCTTTTGAAAATATGAAAGACATATCGATAATCTAATGGGAGAAGGTAAAAGCATTGTTGAAAGCATAGCTTATACAGTACACTACATACGCCCTTTTTTCTTTAACTGTGGGCTCAATGTGTACCAGTAGGAATTACGCCTTCTGGCAATTTGAAACAGTAGAACATGTTACGTTATTAAAATGGTCTCTTTTAAATCTCTCAAAGAAAAGTTACGACATATTTACGTCATGCTCAGTGCCCATTCCTTTCAATTTTTTTCTTCCCATGTCCGGGTATACATTTTTTCATATCAAGATATCGAAGCGCGTATGTTTCTAATGATTAAAAGTTACACATTGAAAATTAGGAAACGTACTAAGAAAATAAAAAATGTCAATAAAAATATCGAGATTAATGTAGAAACGAGTTGTAGAAAAAGTACGAAATAATCTTCGATACAAATGGCAAATCTCCGATTTCACGTTAAATCCTGTATACGATCGCGTCTTCCCGAACGTCATTGCTCCGATTGACGACAATTAAGATAGGGCTGTTTGTGACATAAGAAAAAAAAACTTTCGACCAGCCTATGTCACGACGGAGCGACACAGAAATATCTAACCCTTATTTTTGCAAAAGTCAGTACGTCATCACGTCTCCTGCGTTCCCGGCTGCGCGATCTCGAGTGCGATCGGTGATGATCCCAGGCTCTGATGCGCTTGTCGTCGCGTTTTCCTCTCTCGCTTTCGGGCTTCTTGCTCGTCGACTTTGTCGACCTCGCGTCGGCATCTTTCGTCGCGTCGTCCTTCTTCTCCGATGCGTCGATTTTCTTCTCGTCCGTCGCTCCTTCCCCCTTATCATCGATTTTCTTCACTGTCGGGTTTGCAACAAACATTCGTTGGGTAATTTTTTTTTTCTTGCTTCGATGACCTCTCGATAATCGAACGAAACACGACATGCACACACTCATAAAAAAAAAAAAAAAATGTCTCTTCAACTCACCGGATTCCGTTCCCTTCTCTTCGACGTCTTTCTTCGCATCTTTGTCTTTCTTATCCACTGACTCATGGCCGTCTTTCGATTTGTCCTTTTCTTCTTTCTTCTCGGGCTTTCCGTTGTTCGATTCTCGCTTGCGCATGTGACTCTGCTGGGAATCCCCCTTCGCCTGGCGATCGAAATGTGTAATTTGTTAGCGGCTCGTTGCGACAAAATACCTCAAGCTTCGTCGCCTTTAGAATTCTTCTTTAATTTTTATCGTTTTTATTTTTCCGTTTAATTTTTTTTTTTCTTTAAAATTTTTCTATTTTCAGAATGTTCTTCTTTAAACATTTTTTCTTCTTTTTAATTTTTTTTTCTTTTAATTCCGAATTTTTATTTTTAAGCTTTTTCTCAATTTTTTTGTTTTTCTTTAAATAAAATCTTTTCATTACCTTTTCAACGGAAATCACACGTCCATGAAGTTCGGTACGATGGAGGTGCTGAATACACTTGGCAGCGTCTTCGCTGGACGACATTGTGACGTAGCCGTAGCACCGCGCACCGGGCGTTCGAGCGTTCGTGACGATTTTCGCACCAATGACCTTTCCGTACTTCGAGATAATCTGTTTCAAGTCAGTGGCACGGGTCGTGGACGACAGTCCTGATACCCACAAGTTACGGCTACTAGCGTTCGCCGGACTGGACTGCGCCATTTTCTTGTCTACAAAAATTTAAGGGATTTAGATAACGATATTTTTGCCCAACATTTTTTTGCAGTCTTTATGTTTTTTTTTTTTTTTTTTTTTTTTTTTAGAAGGCTCACATTGCTCACCCTTGTCGTCTCTCTTCTGTCCCTTATTGTTCGAGTCCCCGCTGTAAATAAGACAGCGTTAGCTCGTTGCAAATATCATCCTCCAACACTTGAATATTTGATGTTTTTTTTCATATAAATATATGTAAGATATATAAAGTTCTAACCACTATCGTAGCGAGGCTTAATAAGTATCTCTGTAACTATGTTAAGCACACAAAATTTGGCTAGCAACTTTTGATTCTATCGTCACGTTTGCAGCACACAACAAGAAGCGGTTTTCACTTCGGTGCACCGAGTATCACAAATTAAATTATCAGTTCGTTTGCTGGTAGCGAGTTTCTTTTTGTGTGTGTGTGTGTTGTGTATTTTTTTTTAATTCTTCAGTGCATGTATCGTTTCGTGTCAGTGTGTATTATTTATATTATATAATAATTATTTCAGCACCCACATTTAGAGGTCGCTCTCGAAACGAGCTTCGTGCAGATGGGAATTAAACGTCGTGACGTTTCGTAATTTTGCACATCTTCTCGTTTGCAATATATTTCCATGCGCACTTACAGGGAGGCAGCCTAATGTACAGCGAAAGGACGTTTTTATTATCCTCGAGTCACACTGAAGAATAGTCCTCAACCGCGTCAAGCTGCGATAACACCGCGGATATGCACTCGTTCACAATCTTTTTATTTATTTATTTTTTTTCTGTTTCTCATTCAATGCAACAAACGGTTAATCTGCTGGCTCTTCCGTATAAATCGAAGTCCGGAACATTGCATCGTTGGCGTACACCACGAACGGAGCCGTCTTAACAAATTAATTGTTAAATAACACGAACTTGTTTGCACAATCGCGACCGAAAACTTAGGCGACGCTGCTCTATATCTACAAGTTTGCTAGCCAATTTTTTTTCAGTTTCTTTTTTTTTTCCAAATTCTTAACATACTTTCCAGAGTTAAGAATTACAGCCCCGAGCCTCGACGGAGGAAAATTAGAAAATTTACACTCCGCGATGTGAATGAGTAATACTTATTAATTTTCTTTTCTCTTTTTCATTCAAGATAAAAAAAAGAGGTGAGAGAGGGGAAAGGTGAAAAGAAAGTGATCTTGCGTGTAAACTGTCGAATTAATCGATCTTGGGGGGATAGAAGCGTTGTCCGAGAACTGTGTTACATCCAGGTCGGGTGAGACGTATCCAACGGAAGCGCATCGCTAGTTGAGGGTTTATTTGATTTTTTTTTTTGATACTTTGTTTTTTTTTTTGGTTTGTATTTTTTTTTTTTTTGTCGTACCACCGTGAACCGTTTAGCAATGTGAGACCAACCTCTTGCCTCCATCGCCACCGTCCTGCTTGCTCTTGATCCCTGCGTTAGCGTTGGACGAGTTGCCATCCTTGTTGCCGGAACCGCCATCCGCTCTGCTGCTCCCTTTCGTGTCACCCTTCTTGTTATCTTCGTTTCTCTTCTTCGCTCCTCCATCTGCGGGGACAATCAAGGTAGCACAGTGGTCACTCTCTGACGAGCCAGGCTTTATATCCCCCTCCTCCTTCCAACACTCTCTATATCTCCTAAGAAATCCTCTCTCGCTCGGCGCACTCGCGGCTTCCGTTCGGGAAGCATTGGGACGCGTTGGCTGAAGACGTTCGACTGAAAGCCTGCGACAGTGATTAGCAAGGGGAGTTTGTTTTTTTTTTCGCGACCGAGGCGTCGCTTCCGCAGAAACCTGCGATTCGAAGTCGTCTTCCCCGATGCAAATCCGTGGAAACCTCTCCCGACGCCGAGGAACGCTGCTCGATGCTCGCCGGTGAGACGGAGATGAGAGAAAAAATAAATAAATAAAAAAATAATAGTAAAAAAATTTTTTTAAATGAAACTGGAAAAAGTGGGAAAGCAGCTTCGCTGAGCGGCGATGAATTTTTTTTAGTCTCTCCCCGTCGTGGTCGTAAACGTGGTAGGTGTCTTGCTCGATGATTCCTGCAATAGTAGGCAAAGCTCTCGGTCGCGCTAATGGACGCGCTCCGAGGTTGGGGGGGTGTGGGTGTGGGTGGGGGGAAGGTGAGAATCGACGTAGAGGCGAGTGTGGTTCTAGGCGTGTTGGTTAGCAGAGAATCGATCCGAACCCGAAGCCCGGTCACGAATTGTGCACACTGTTGGTTCGAGGTTCGATGAACCCGCCGAACCGCGCCGATGGAGAAAACGTGGAGGCGGCCGCTGTAACGCTGGGGGGCTTCCCAAAGCTTGAAGAGTAATGCACTTCGGTGTTTCTTCGTTAATCCGTTAATATGATTCGACGTTAACGTGAGATCCAACGATGCTCTATGCGGCAGGCATAATTAATTTTAATTGCAAGTGAGAATTCTATCGTAAAATTAACTTAAGGACTATAGCGATTTTTTTTTTGCTTTTTTTTTTTAATACGTGGCTCGGTCGCAAAGAATTCACGGCGGCGTCGTGAACACCATCGGAAAGCATGCCCCGTCGATTGTCTCTCCGCTTGGCCGGAGAGATCTGTCTTCGAGGGGATAGCTGGAACTCCTCGGGTTGCAGCCGGAACGATCGTCGGCGGATGAAGCCGTGGCCGGTCTCTGCTACGATGTAACGATCCCCGCTCTCGAATCGTCGCTGGTGAACCCCCTTCGGGAATCCACGATGTCGGCTTTCCGGGTTGTAGAGAGCTTCGAATCGGACGGCAAATTGACAAGCCGGATCGATTGCGCGAATCATCTCGGCCGCTCGGATTTCATGGTCTTTTGCGATTCGTGCGGCTAACGAACTTTCATTGGTCTTGATGCAACGGTTTTTTTTTTTTTTTTTTTTTTCCGGATTACTTACCCATTACCAACGTTTCTTAAACGCGTGTCGCAATCGCGAATGCGTAACGTATTCTTTAACTTTATGGCTTAACATTACGAACTGGCGAACGCGGCCGAGTTAACGGTTACGACTTACCCTTCTGCTTGACGTGCGTCTCCGTCTGGAAAATAAACACAATGCACATTAATATTTTTGCACTTGAAATTAATATAGTGTTTTTATTTAACTGATTTTTTTTTGTTTATTTATCGAACATCACATTGAAAATTTAGTTTTAAAAAGTAGTAGTTTCGGTGCAGTATCTGTGAGTATCTGTAAGTATCGGTGAATATTCGTGTGTGTATCTGTAAGTATCTGTCAGTATCCGGTTGAGTATCTATAAGTATCTGTGAGTATCTGTGAGTATCCGGTTGAGTATCTGGTTGAGTATCTGTAAGTATCTGTGAGTATCCAGTTGAGTATGTGTGAGTATCTATAAGTATCCGGTTGAGTATCTGTAAGTATCTGTGAGTATCCGGTTAAGTATCTGTGAATATATGTGAATATCCGGTTGAGTATCTGTGAGTATTTATAAGTTTTCGGTTGAGTAACTGTGAGTATCTGTGAGTATCATTAAGTTTCCGGTTGAGTATCTGTGAGTATCTATAAATATCCGGTTGAGTATCTGTGAGTATCTACGAGGATCCGTGAGTATCTGTGCATGTCTGTCCGAGTATCCGTGTGGATGTCCAATCAACATAAACTTTATTACCTATGTAAATAGGAAAACGATTTCTGCTTTGTTTTTCGGAGCAAATAGTTACTTGTATGACAAGGTCGTAGGGAGGGACACACAAGTCGGGACTTCCCTTTCTACACCCCTGTCATTCATATAATTTTTCCCAACAGATTCACGCAAATCGCGCTTTTCATTTTTGGGAAGTGTACGCAAGAAAGCCACTTTCTCGCACTAGTGCGAGAAAAATACCATATTGCGTTTGTACGCATACGCAATATTTTTCCGCATGCGATGCGAAAAAGTGCCTTTCTATTCTCACCTCACGGGTACGGAAAGCGGGATTTTACGTGCATGTGTTTGGAAAAAGATGTTTCTATACCATAATTTGAAGCCGATTTTTTTGTTGTTTCATTGCAAAAAGAAATGTTCTCTCCTTACATACTTCGTACGTGACGCGGAAGTAAAAAATTAATCGGAGACAGGGAATGTTTTCGCCAGGAAATTGGTAATAAATAGCAATTCGCTGTTTTTATCGGAACGATAATATTCTTAAAGAAAGTTTTCCGATATATAATTTCAATACGGATATTCCGTTATTAGAGATTTTTTGTCATTATATATTTTATAGATAATGACACAGTCGGATTCATTAAAGGTACGGAGTCGACAGTATTGCTTCCGCCGGGAAGTGCTCGAGTCGGGTTGGAAGCACGCAGTGTAATCGACCGAGCGACTACCAGTTAGAGTCGCATAAGGCGAACGCCCCGGTAGAGTTTCCGAGTCGCAAACGAGTTTCCGATACCTCAGCGGCGTTATTTTAATAAGGGCGAGACAAATGGAAACCCACATAGGCAAAGTTGCACAACTTTTCAGCAAAGCGTTTCGCAAACATTGCGCCATTGGTGCGTTCGTAATTGCAGGCGAAATTGGGATATCGGACTATGTCGATAATTTGGAAAAATGTTATCGAAAAATTAAAGGAAAATAAATCAAATAGAAAAAAAAATTAATTAAATTAAAAAAAAATTACCCAGCCTCGGTGAACTATTTTTTGGACTCACAAGCGACTCTTTGATACCTCGACGAGGTTATTCTAATAAGGGCGAAACAGATGGGAAGTCACGTAGGCAAAGTTGCACAACTTTACTGCAAATCGTTTCGCAAACATTGCGTCATTGGCGCGTTCGTATTAGTAGGCGGAATTGCGATAACCGAGTGCTCCGTAATTTGGAAAAACAGTTGTCGAAAATTATGCAGCCACGGTGAGTTATTGTTGGAATGTTCCAAAGAAGCAAGCTTTACAATTTTCACCGACTTCACGAAAACCGTTGCTCCAAATTGAGACATTACTCTTATTTTTTTTTGTTTGTTCCAATTCCATCGTATACATTTTCGGGTTTTTACGGAACTCCATCCCGATTCCCCTCTAGCACTCCCTACCCGCACTCGGCTAAGTTACCTAACTTTCCAGTGCGTCCGTAGCCGACTTGGCTACACTGTACCCCATTTGCCGGAAACACGGAAACTACAGGAAACCCGTGCCGGTACAGACGGTCATATTAAAATGATCCACCGGTATTTTTGCGCTTGAGTAAAGTGCAGAAACACCAAAGTCTCAGAAGAAAGCGCCTCCCGCTCAACGGTCGAGGCGCGAGCTAGTACACGGCTAAGCGGTCACCCATCCAAGTACTGGCCGCGAACGAATCAGCTCGATTTCGGGGACCACCAGAGCTGTGCGCAAACTGCGCGTCCACCCCTATCACATAACTCTTATTGCGAATTTGCCGACAAATTTACCGGACGCTCCTTGACCCAATGTTTGGTAAATGGAGAAAATGGTTTGGAGAAAAATTGTCGATCCGTTATCACACTTTTCCAGACAAAATTATACTAGTGGATAAGATTTCATATCGGGTATTAAAAACTGAACATTCCTTGAATTCCTTCAACTCAGAAACGTCCCACAACAAATTGCTTTTAAAATAAGCATCTTCTGTACAACTATTTATATTTCTTTTTTTACGGGACAGCGTATTATAACTCAAGTATATAACTCGAGTTATCGGGGCAGAAGCTTGACCATCAATATTTTGAATACAATCGACACAGGATGTAGCCTTTTATTTTTAAATGTATCCTTGAGCAGTGTTGTGCTCGTTTCAACGTGATCCAGTATACTTCCAGTATAGGGGAGACCGGGGCAAAATGGTACAACGGGGCAAAACGGGACAGTGAGGGCGAAACTCAATCTTACAATAATTTTTGGATACCCCATTTTGTCCCAACGATACATTCAGATTTTCAAACCTGTTTTGCCCCACCTAACACCATCGTCAGCATCCAAAGGTTATTTGAAAATTGCGCTTTGTCTCATTATCCCGTTTTGCCCCGCTCTCCCCTACGAAACGTTTATCCAACACGACTTTTATTCAGGTATATTTATTCAAGAAAAATGCTCAGGTAATGGCTCAATTCCTGATCGTCCAAGGATCGATTGAAGGTAATTCGGAAAAAGGCAATTAATATTAAAGATATGATAACATTGGAGGAATCTCATTGAAGATAAATGTCTCTTCGAGATATTCCGCGCAATGTAAATAACATTGAAGAGGATCTTTTTACGCAACAAAATTGAAGAAAAAAAAAACAGTTAATATTCTGATGGATTATCTGTGCCATGATTGACTATAGGGTTTTCGCCTTACGCACTCCCCTAATTTTATTGCGGAGTTTTATTTTATCGTTATTGGAAGGTTCTATACATCTGTCTGCTAAAAAATTTCAAAATTTTGAAGAAAAGAACTGTTCATATTCTGATCGATTATCTGTGCCATGATTAAAAATTGTGTTTTCGTATTATTCTCTCCTTTCTTTTTCTTTGTCAATCGTTTTTGCGAGAATCAAGCAATTTAGCTGTCTAGTAAACAATTTCTAAAATTTGAAGAAAAATACTATTGACATTCTGATCGATTATCTGTGCTATGATCAAAAATAGGGTTTCCGCCTCTCTTTTTCTTCAATCGTTTTCTATAAATATCTCCAAATTTTTCTTTTCTACAAATTCAACGAAAAAAGAACTGTTGATTTTCTGAACGATCATCTATGCCATGATTAAAAACGGGGTTTTTATCTTATTCACCCCTCTCTTTTTCGTTGTCAATCGTTTTTGGGAGGATCTATCAATCTCTCCACTAAAAAAATGTAAACAATTTGAAAAAAAAAAAAAAAACAACAAAAACAATTCATACTGTAATCGATTATCTGCGCCATGATTGACAATAGGGTTTTCAGCTTATTCACCCCCGTCTTTTTTGACGATGGTTTATGGAAGGATCTATCGATCTACGTGCTAAAAATAAAATCCCACCGAGGTGCAACAATCAAGAATTGGGTCGACGCAAATTAAAAAACAAAAACAAAACTTCCTCTATGAGGAAGCAAAAAAAGAAAAACAAATAACAAAAAATTTAAGTGATTTCAATAAATACCTCCTCAGCAAGGAGATTTTCTTCATCTTCTCCAATGGTCAAGTTGATAGAATCTTCGTTGTCGATGCCATTGGCCTCTACGGATGCATTGGTCGCGGGCGCCGGGGCCGGTGCGGGCGTAGCGGGAGCTGCCGGTGGTGCCGGAGCAGGCAGAGCTGCCGAGTCGCTGCTCACATCCATGCTCTCCGGTGACTCGGCGTCGTTCTTCTTTTCAGATTCCTTGGCTTCTTCGATGTTTTCGTTATTAACTTTCTCACTAGCCGCGTCTGCTTTCGCTTCCTGAGGTTTCGACAATTTCTTCATCGCGTCTTGTAATATTACTTGAGGTTCCTGCGAAAATTATAAAAGTTATGAGTTTAGAGAAAAAAAAAAATTATAATAATAATAATAGTAATAATTACAAAAAATGTGTTGTACCGGAAAAAAAATCGTGGATGCTTACTCGTTTTTTCGCGGTAGCAATCTCGTCCTCGGACACGGGGGGAGCCGGCTCTTCCTTGGGTTTTGCTTCGCTGCTATCTTGATTGTCGTTATTCTCCTCTTTAGAATTGTCATGGGTGTCCATAGACTCGTCCTGATTGGCTATACCAGTGGCTGTTGGAGCGCACGAATGTTAGTAGAGTAAAATCGAGCGTATATTAGAGGGGGAAGAAAACCAAACACGGATCTGTACTGTGCAGAAAAACATGTTTACCACTGTTCTTACGAGGGCTAATCTTGTTCGATCCGACGCAAGGTACGATCAGAAATTCCTCTGGGTTCTCTCCTTCCTCGGATATCGCCTGAAATATTTCATTTTTCTTTTAAGTTATCATTCGTCTCATTAAAAACTAAATAATAATTTGTAATAATTTGTGCCCGAAGAATATTTGCACGAGACCAAATTCCATCGAGTTACAACGGTTGTGTTTAGCATCTCACAAACTTCGCTCTGGGAAGTTCAATTGGAAAATGAAATTTTATGAGTGAACGTTTTTTTTTTTTTTTTTTTTTTTTTTTTTGTTTTTTTTTTTTACTTTTTTTCTTTTTGTTTTTTTTTTTTTTTTTTATTTGCCAAAGATGAAATTTGATATTGCACAGACATCTTCAAGGTCATCATAATTTTGTTTATTCCGATTCCGACTCGTTGAAAACTCGTTTCAACGAGTACACACTTTTCAATTGTTCTAAGAGTTTATATATTTATTCATTTTGTGTACTGGAAAAACAAAAAAACAATAAATATGCAATTCTCGCTCCACTAGGAAGTACAATTATTATTAGTAGAAGTACTAGAACAATTGTTTATTACTGTAATTTGTTTCATTGATGTCTAAAGAATAAAAGAGTTTCGCTACTGATCAATGTTTATTCATTTATTTACTTTGTTGATTGGAAAAACAAATAAGAAAAATGTGTAATTCTCACTCCGTCAGAAATCCATCAATAGCACATAATTTTATTTATCTGTCTAAAAAAGGAAAGATTTTCGCTTCTCATAATTGTTTATTTATTAAATTATTCTGATAAAAAAAAATGCTTTTACCAGAACGACCATAAAGTTAAACAGGAAAAATGAAAAACAAAAAATGTAATTCTTGCTCCACAAGGAATCCAAGAACAGCTTGTAATTACATTGCTGCCCAAAAATCATAATTTTCAGATAAAAAATGTACAATTTTAGTGAGTATATATTTTTTCAAAATCAACTTCAAAAAATATTCTCTCACATTGCCTAAAATTTTGTTACACTTTTCTCAACAAGAAGACCTCGGCAGCCCGTAACAGTTACAACGCCAAAAAAAAAAAAAATTTCTCTCGAAATATCAGTTTTCATCGAGTGAATTAACTAAAAAAAAAAATTGTTTTCTATATCTCCTAAAAAATTTGAGTCCAATAAAGTTCCCGATTGCGTTAGAACTAGATGAATTACATGACTCGTCGCTGTAGTCAATTTACTATCATTTCGAAGCAAGATTTAATAGGGTCGTTTCGCTGGAATGTTGCGAATCTTTAGCCTCGCCGATATCGCGTCTGTGCCCAGGACAAGACGTGCCCAACGTCGACGGTGTACAGAGAGAGAGAGAGAGAAAGAGAGAGATCGATAGGGTTAAAATGGCGTCTCAAAACCACGCGACGCCCACGTACAATTCATATGCGTTTCGTGATGGTCGAGGTTACAATGGATAAATAAAAAAAAAGAAAGCAAAATGCTTACCTTGGACAAACGTTCGAGAAGCGCCGCCTTGTTACCGGTTTTGTCGAGACCGCGTCTCTCGAGTTCGGTCTTGAGATCGATAACCCGCAGCTCGGTCAGCTTCTTGCCTTCGGTATCGGCCATTATCCCCGTTGGCAAACTCTCTTTGCCCGACGCGAAGCTTCTCGCCCCGTCCCGATCTCGCCGTTCTATCGACTCGCACTAGAGTTTCTACGATGGTCACAATAAAGCCGCGATTTCCGCGCGAAACGATAAAATTATATGCTAAAAATTTATCGAGCCCGATCAACTCCGTCCCGCAATAAATTTCCACCGTACCGCACGCAGAGTGGAACTTTCCGTCGGCAGTAAAACGTTGAGGAAACACACACACAAGACGCAACGAGAGCGCGGTGCGCAATTAGCGTGTCATATCCGTGATCCGGCGCCGATACGCAGGGCTACCACGATCCCGCGACTAAACGGAACCAGGCTTTGGTAAATCGTCGTAGCTGTTACGCCGCGAGATGTCGACACTCGACAAATTCTTTTGGCCTGAGAAGAGATGCCGTCGTGTTGGATCGATTGTTCGTATTTTTCTCCTCCCGTAAATATCGAGATATTCACCGACAGAGTAAATATATCGATATCTTTCAATTGAAAGATTGATCCTCCATGGATTGATCGAATAAATACAATTTTTCATTCAGATTTTAAATAAACGACGCTTTATGTCGACTACCGAATAACAAATACCTTGTTAAATGTATACTTGTACGCGCCCTGATAGACAAGCGGCACGAAAAGTAGCAGTTGGCGCAATAATTGCGACATGTGCCGCACATGTCGCAAGTATCGCGCCAATATTGCTACTTTTCATGGCGCTTGTCTATAAGGGCGGTATACATTTTTAGTTTTTATTAATCACTTTTGTTTTTCGATTGGTAGAATGCATCGATTTTTGGAGCGCGTACCAAAAAGAACTGACTACAAAGTGAAACATACATATCTATATGTAAAATTTAAAAAAGAAGATTATTTGCATTCTAGTTGATTGGTTTTTTTACGATATTACGTATATCGTTAACCAAATTATGTAGGATCGGTGCCCTCCCGGTTAAAAAAAAATTAACCGAGAGATAATATTTACGATGTGCACAATAAAAAAGTATATATTATTTACATTTGACAGTTTCTCATAGAGGATTCGAATTTTTTTCCCGTATAATAAAACGTTCGATTTTCTTGGTATCGTTGTTCTTTCTTTCGATATATTGTTCGATCGATACATAGCGTGGCGCGGTACAATACAATACTGAAGATCGATCTTTTTTTTACGATCCGGCATCTCTGGACCTGAGCCAATGACAACACAAGTTCGCGATGACTGATTTTTATTTGTCCATCGACAAGTGTAATTCATATTTTTATCGACTAACAATGTCGAAGAAAATATTCGTTACGGTTGGAACGACGAAATTCGCCAGATTGATTAATGTAACACACGCAGCTAAGATAGGACAACAAACCCATAATCCTGCGACTAAACGGAACCAGGATTTGGTAAGCTGTCGATCTGTTACTCCGCGAGATGGCGACACTGGTCAATTCCTTTAGCCTGAAACAAAAAAAGACATTCGCAAGTTCACGAAGACCGACATTTATTTGTTCATCGATTATTGTATTTCATTTATTGGCGAATAACAATGTCGACGAGAATATTCTTCACATTATAATGATAAAAAACGCCAAATCGAAAACCTTTCAGCTTCGAGCAAACTGCATTAACTGTTGCGCCGTGAGACGTCGACACTGGTAAATTTCTGAGAAGAGCGCTCGATCGCACGAATTCCCCAATTCTCATCGTGCGATAATTTAAATACGAACTCCATTAATTTTAATATGCTAATTCATAGATAAATGCGTACTCTCTGCATGGCAGCGTAACGGTAAACTTTCGAAATATGTTAAATGGGGGCCTATAAGAACGATCGCGACTCTTCAGCGAAGGAAAAGATCAACCTTTTATATTTTTCTAAGAGGAAAACCCTCACATACGTGCTCTGAAAAGAGTCGCATTCAGAGCTCGAAAGTGAAAAGTGACTTAAAGTAAAAATTAACAGACAGTCTTGGTTTTCTCGCGCGGGCTTGGGTGGCCTCTTTTATGGCCTCTTCGGAAAACAGACGTACCCGGAGACAAAGTCGAGCGTTTTCTACGGGGTACATGTAAAAATTCATTGACTCGGCCAGCTGCTCGGTGGGCTCCGCCTGTATAGAAAAACTGACCTATCACGCGGGCCTTACCTCATTCAGCCAATCAACAGTCAAGTTCCAAAGTTTCTACCTCCAACTACCCTCTCACGAAAATTCTTAATTTTTGGAAGACATGATCTGAGATGCTTCCAGTCGCGATGTTCTTCGGGTCACTTTCTTCGAGTCACTTGGAAATCTCGCGCGGTTCACCTTGCTTGCTAAGAGCTTGTACAGAGTTAACAAATTGTTATAGTTGCAATACTACGTAGTGAAATAATGCAAGTTGTGTTAAACAATATTTTATTTGGTTATTTTGTAAATTGATAGTCATGATATTGTGCGTTCTTATACTTGTTTTATTCACTCGACGGATGAATAATTAAATCGCTGTGTTACAAATCGCAATAACGTGCCTTTATTAATCTAACATATATTTAAACCTTTAATAAATTTCCCGCGTTAAGAGACGGATTTTAATTCGCTAGGCAGCAACGAATGAGCGTTCGGAGTCCGGAATATAAAAGTTACCAGCCATCCAACCGGTTCGGCCCGTAACATTTCTTTGGCCTGAGATAACAAAAAAAGCACTCGAGTTCACGAAGATCGATTTGTATTTGTCTATCAACAATCGTATTTCACTTTTTGTCGAATAACAATGTCGAAGAAAATATTCGTCACGGTCGGAACGACGAAATTCGATAGTTTGATTAACACCGTAACAGACGCAGCTGTACTGCAGGTGATAGGAAAACTAAACATTGTTGTTCTCTGTTTGCTTTTTGCTGTTTTGCTGTTTGCTTTTTGTTCATTTAACGTATCGCAACCAGTTTTGTTATTCGGAACATTTCCACGCTAAATTGCGCATCCCCGCTTTGTGCTAAAAAGGGTTAGAATATTCTCATCGCCTACGGAGTACGCAAGGAGGCAGAATATCAGTTCATGAAATTGTTCTGAGCATAACAAATATTGACAAATTTTTCTTCTTTTCATACCGTAACAAATTTATTTATTTATTTATTTATTTATTTATTTATTTATTTATTTATTTCATGGGACAAACCCTTTTTACAGTATTAAGAGAAATCGCAAATGTGTTTACAATAAGGAAGTGTCACAGTAGTTTACATTCCGACTATCCAACTATACAAATCTGAAATAAATATGGAAAATTATACGTACACTATTTTTTCTTTTGACGATTTTTCGTTGATTCTACAAACAAAAAACCTAGACAATTTTTTTTAACCCTTCGCTATTTTCGTTTTTCTCTAATTATTCCTAAATTTGAAAAAACAATTTTGTAACATACCGTCATCTAAGTGTAAACATTTTTTCCTTTCAGGAGCTAAATCGGCAAGGATATGATAAATTGACATTGCAAATTGGCAACACGTCGCTCGATGTTGATTGCAGACCCCGCGAGGGTTTTACTTTTATCGAGTCCTTCCACCTGAAGTCTTCGATACAGGAGTACATGAAGGCTGCGGATTTAGTTATAAGTCACGCTGGAGCTGGCAGCTGTTTGGAAGCCTTAGCTTTACGCAAGCCATTGATTGTAGTGACAAACGAGCTTCTCATGGACAATCATCAGCTGGAACTGGCCAAACAGTTGTACAAAGACGGACACCTGTACTATTGCACTTGCAAAACCCTTTTGGAACTGCTGGCAACAATGGATTTGTCCAAGCTAAAACCTCTTGTCACAGACAAAAGCAAAATCATTGCTGAACGCATAGATTGGATAATGGGTTTTTGATTTTTATTTATTTAAGTTTTTCGAAGTTAATTATCCGAACTGTGAAAAAAGGCTGTGAATATGATGAAAAAAACTGAAGCTTACTGTATCTCTACATTGCTTTCTCGTTGTCTTTCTGCATTACCCAGGTTTCCTTTATATGAGAATATCGCCTTGAGTGTTATTCCATCAATGCAAAAAAATTTGTTTTATAGACGGACTAAAGCGTTTCTGTATTTTTGCTTCCTCCTAGAGGAAGCTTTGTTTTCATGGAAAAAAAAATTCAACTGTTAATGAAAACGTATTCTCAATGCTCCAAAACATTGGAAAATTATATTTACAAAAAATGTCTGTATGTATATGCATGTGTGTACGTGTGCCTATGCACGCGTGCACATGTGTGTGTGTGGCAGACCCGAAAAATTGACACTTAAAACTTGAAAACAGCTTCAGCTATCAAGCTGAAATTTCTAAGGTAGGTAGAGGGGTCAATCCCTAAATATTTGGTTACAATTTTTGCAAAACACCCAGTTATAACAATTTTACGCGATTTTGAACTTTGATAAAAAAAAAGTCTGCGAGTACGCTACTTCTTAAAATTTTTGAGTCATCGGACCTAAAAGTTGCACACAAATCCTCGCGGACCTGCACACCGTGAACCCACCGCGAAACCCACCAGTGGGATTCTGCCGCGAGACCCACCGTTTATTTTGGCAGACCCACCGTGAAACCCACGGGGGTATGGCTCACGATTGATAAGTGAAGGTACCAATGATCGGACGGTCAAGAGCAGCCTAAGATTCTAGCAGTTATTAATTTATCAAGAACATTTTTTTTCTTTAAATAACCGAAACAAATATCAAGCTGATAGTTTCTAGTTTCCAAAGTCACCGGTTAATTATAAAAGGATAAATATTTTTTTAATTACGGAAGAAAGTATCAAGAGAGCCCAAATGTACCGATCTTCGGACGCGGTTTTTCG